>OENT01001993.1:13674-30560 GCA_900239685.1 Rotaria macrura | reverse complement strand
TAATTGTGAAAAGTTATCGAATAAACGGACGGCCGGACGGACACACTGACCGATTTTAGTAGTGTACTCACTTTTTGAGTACACAAAAAGAAACAAGTTTTATGTTCTCTAGGTATTTAACAGAATATATTGTGCAAATTCTCATTCGAAAGGCTAAGTCATACTTTATCGAATACAATTGGTTACAAACACCCTGAATCCTTTAGTCCTACGAAAATATTAGTTTCATTGAAAAACGTTCTAATGGATATCTGTGATGTAAGAAATTGAAGTGTGTTTATAAAATATTGCGTTCATGATTTTTGCTGAAGTAATACGGCTTCTTTGTTAGTTTAGTCATCTTCACTAGAAGAAAAGAAGCTTCAAGCTGTAAGCTCGAAAATTTCCCCATGCAATTTCAATGAACTTACTCTTGACTCAGTAAAATCAGAAACACAAAAAATATCTTTACTGGTGCTGATATTCAGATCAGCGTCGATGAAACTACACGTAGAAATAATAGTGCAAATAGACAACTTTCTAATAAAGAAAATAATAAACTCTTGTGTCCGGCAATCAAACAGTGATCCATACAAAAAAAAACGAAGTTGATAATTTCATATCAAATTCATTTAGATAGATAGTTGAACTGTTGATCTTATATTTTTAAAAATAGAACTTGCTTGAAAAGTGATTGGGCTCAGGTATGAGTGCAAGAATGTTTTGTCGGATCAGTTTTACCAAAGAATGGTATTTGAATTTTAACATATTGCAAAGTGATAAGAGACGGTACTGAGAACACAAATGATTTTCATTCGTAAGTGTTGAATTAACTTCTTATTTTTACAGAAACAAAACAATAGATTTTTTAACTTAGTGCTACATTCCATAACCAAGAACAGTTGATTTTACTATTGATACTCTCTTAATTAATCAATAGGAATTGTATCGTTTGATGTTGAATATTAGAAATTGGATATTCACAGTTGTATGCGTATGATGAAAATAGGACAAGTTTCAAACGAAATGCAGATACACCGAAGTGAACAGACTTTTTTGAAAAAAAAATTGTACCATGATTTCAGATATCAATGAATTGATCTTATCGAAGATTTCAAAATATTTTCACAGATCTTACCATAGTTCTAGAAAACATGATCTCTTTTCAGAAGTAGTTTATGGGTGTGATCATTCTTTCAAGCGAAGGATTCTGCTTTTTCCTAGCGTCTTATGTTTTAGTAGAAGAAAAATCTGCTATCATATTCATATTTAACATAAGATTTTTACATCAATTGGCCTATGGCAACCATAATGTTAGTTCCGTACAGAAATAAATTATCGTAGTTTGTCTTTGACTCGTATATTTCCAGCAAGATCTTATAGTTGTTGTGCCTAAGAGCTCCGTCACCTAGACATCATCATAAACAAATGTGACATATACTATAAATTTCTTGTGTTTATAATTGCAGATATTATTATTTAAAAAAAAATATGAATACCGCATCAAAATTAAAAATGCTTTTTTCTATATTTAATTAGAAGTATTCTTATCATTTAAATCAACTTCTATATGCCTACTTGTGTATTTTGTATGCACATGATACAAGCGTGAAAAATGTACTGAACTCATTTTTATTGCGTGTGTGCATGAAGAAATCGTTTATGATAAAATGATACATAGTCATTCGCAACAACCGTTTATTATCTGCATATCTATCAAGTAATATTGATCGATTTTCTTTCGTTCTCTATATGTCCATTGATTAAAGATACTGACAAAATCATATGATTATCTCGATCATAATTCAAAGGAAATTGTAGTCTTATTCTACTTTGTTATATGATTGATCATTAATTCTGCATTTAAAACGATGATCGATAAGGTTATTGCTATACGTTTTTCTTTCTCATCCGATGACTTCAATATAAGACTGACCATTGATTATATAAATGAATATTGAAAGTGATTTTAAAAAGTCAGAATCAAGGCAATATCAAACGGACACATAATAGATCGAATTAAACAGATGCTGCTATTCAAGGTAATTATGAAAAAAGAATAAACAGAAAGTTCATGGTTAAAATTAATCGAATAATCAATCATATCATATAAGAACTTCTATAAATACAATAGCAGACCGAGTATGGTATGTCGATGAATGTTTATATATGAAACATATGCTGAACAATGATACATTTCTTTTCTTGATGTGATCATATTACCACACCTTTCTATAATATATTTATTAGGTTATTTTATGTTTTTCATCATATATCATCTAAATCATCGATGCCAATTAGAATCTGTTGATATTTTTATTAAACGATTTAAATCCATAGATTCATTGAATCTCGTGGAATTTTAACTCTAGACAATCTATCTTCACATTACATCGTGTTGTATCTAGATACTTTACAAATATTAGCCTTCAGGTTTTTTCCTCTATCTCTTTTTTGCCTGTTATATGAATGAATACAATATATATATCACTTCACTTCTACGATTGAATGGTAGCGAATCGAATGATATCATGTCCTATTGTTCTCTGGATTCTTTCTTTTTTTATTCCTATCTATCATTAAATATTAGCGATTACTTCATCGACTGATACATAGAGAATAAGACTTAATAAGACCTTTCTTGAATCAACTGTCAAGAATGAAGTAAGTGACAACAGTTCTATGCCTTTTCTGATCATCATTGTTGCATAAGACTTGTGTGAAACAGTCAAAAAATAATAATAATAAACAATGACGCGTCTGATCTAATCATAAATATACCAGGAACATTATCAGGCATCGATGATCCTATCGTGATCAGTTAAACATGCCGAATTATTCAATAAAAGCGTTTTTCTTCATGAAAAAAAAAGAAATTAATTGTATATGTATATTAAGTACGATGTTCACATGCACAGCTTCTTCTTCTTTCAAGGTTCTTTTGTACCATACACCGTTAAGACATTGTGCTACAGGCGGAATTCTGCCGCTTTCTTTCTTTTTATTTTAGTGAACATCTTGCGTCACATACAAACATATATTATATTCCACCCTTTTCTTACTCCATCCGGTCCACTCTTTAATTAACTTTGTTTGCATCATGTACTATTCTTTTTTTTTGTATGTACATAACCGCAGGTTTGTCGTGTACATAAATACACATACATTGAAGTGATCATAGTTGTTATAGTAAGTATTCGTCCACGCGTATGAGAATAAAAAGAAAAACGAGAACGATATCATATGATGTATATACAAGTAAGAAACAAGCCACTTGTGTTAAACAAACATGAAGTTATAGGAAAGTAGTGAGTGTTACCTTGATCTATTATAAGGAAGAAGATAATTTGTTGTCTGCCTTATGCTTAAATGAGTATAACGATTGATGATGTATATAGTGCGTATATGATGAGAAATCTTTTGTCCAAGGTAATTAGCTAACATTTTTTTTAGCTTAAAAAATTGGTCGAACAGCTGTAGACGATCATTAGGCGAGAGATGACTACATTGAACAATAGTGCTACCAACAGTTTGTCTATATATGTGTCCGTTCTTTCAATTATCGAATACATTATTAATGTGTTTGTATGCATGGACGTTCGGTAGTGAATGACGATATTTGCCTTATTTGTTTATGTTAGTTCTAACATAGTTTTTCCTCTCTTCTTTTTTCATAACCGTACTTTTGTTCTTGTTTGTACAAAAACTAAATCATTACTCTATTCCATGTTCGTTGTAGTTTTTCTTCCTTTCCTCTCAAATAAGCAGTTGCTTAATCAAAGTACTCATGATTGTTGACCATCAGATGCTTGCTGCGACCAACCATTAAACTAATGGATTGTCCTCTTACTTTCCTCTTCTCTTCTATAGTCTTTTTTTCGTTTTATAAATCACGAGTAACAATTATCTTGTTGAATATAACAATGTTCATCGTTTACTGATGTGACAGATGATCTTTTTTTTCTCAGACATACAATTGAACAAGAAAAGAAATGACAGTACAATCGAATCCAGATCAGACAAACATTATAACACTTATCTGATTCGATGGTTACTCTGTTCAATCTGCCACTCCTGCCATAATCATCGGTCCGAGATAAGAGAAAAGAAAAGAAAAGACATTATTACTAATTATTACTTCTACAATAATACAAACAACTATGAAGAAATAGGGTAAATCTTCTAGTTTAACACATCCATAGATAAGCCACTAAAAACTTAAACACTTGCTTAGTAATATCATCGAAAAGTTCGCTTATCACAATGTCTAATAGAAGCAACCCAAAACAAAACTGATGCTTATGATTAACTGTAACCGTATTATCCATTCTTGAACATACTTCTATGCGCAGTCGCTTTCCCGTTAGTTACAGTCTTATTTTGATGAGAGCTTTTTCTTTCTCGCATTCAGTGATAGTAACACTGATTATATCACTCGATTGATTACATTGAACATGTATACGTGTGTATCGATATATATTTTAATGTCCACCCACCGTTTGTTCATATCAGTTAGTCAGTGGTATGACGCACATGCCAAGTATTGGTTATCGACATATACAACATTATCAATATATACATAATCACTTAGACACGTTCTCATCATCAGTGAGATGTTTTTTTCTCGATAAGAGTCATTATTAATTTTTTTCATTTCAGACTGCATTAATTTGACGTGACGATATTGTAGGTATTCGAAGAATCGAACATCGACTAATTCGAACTGTAATAAAGAATTCTTCATCGACTATGGTAGATGCATGATGAGAACAATAGCATTCTTTGTTCGTATTCTCAAACCAAATCCTTGTCTCTCTTTTACTTGTGCAATCGACTTATACTCTTGAGAGATGGAATTTCAATGTTAAGTTTAGTCTTACGTCTTTTTACGTTCATTATATGACAATCATATAGTTCGACATACAAAATAACTAATGAAGCATTGTAAATTATCTTCTGTACTTTCTTTTTATCATCTATTGAATATAGATTTCGTAATTAATATTTTAAGCGTAAATAATAAAAGAAAAGATTAGATCGATCATTTCTATTTCTTTTTGTTATTGGAGCAAGTAGTAAATCTTGTAGCATGACATATGAGATTGAGTGTAAAAGGTCATTTTTATCATCGATTATATAAATTTCTGTTAGATATATACGATTAACAATATGTAGTATGTTAGAATGAAAACATAAGTTTACAGTCTTTTCTTTTCTATCACATAGGTTTTCTTTCATAAGATAATAATATTATGCAGTTGCGTTTAGATCCTTCATCATTATATATATATATACATTTATGTATATGTTAACAATTATCATGAAAATCGATTACAAGTATTGCGAGAAGGAAAAAAATGTACATATATGATATATATTTTAGCATACTTTTCATAGTACTATCATATCTCGATTTTTTTCATTGACGATTTTTAAGTAAATAGACCAAACAAAAGGCGTTAACACAGTTGATCATCGGTCATATCGTTTTATTGATTTTCTTCCCTCTCATTTTTTCAATAGGATTAAACTAAACAAGAAATGCAAAGTAGAAATAGTACGAGACAATTTTATGAGTGTTTGTCATACTTTATCATTGATCATTATCAAATGAACATTTGTTTTCTTTTTTCAGATCGTTTTATCATTTATCTTCAAAAGTGACACTGTACTAACAATCGTAGATTAGAAGTTCATGAGCATAATCGTTCTTTTTCATTCTGATGTCGAGAGGAAACAGGAAATTTCATAGAACACCTCTCTCTCTCTCTCTCCTTCGTACCAATTAGAATACCTATCGAACAATTGATGAATGAATATGACAAATCGTACTATCCGGAAAGTAAGAAAAAAAAAACGAGAGCAATTTTGCTAATTTTAATCCTTATCTCACTACTTTGATCCATTTACGTAACTTTTAAGTCGATGTGTCTCGCATTAAAACGCGTAATTCAACTAACGAACTTTTTTCTAATGCAAAGATTACTTGAATTAGCTCATACTTAATTTTCTACTGAAATACTTTTTTTCTTGTATTAAAATTGACTTTATTTCATTTTCTAGATGACAAACAAATCGACGATGCCTCTTTTAATCATATGCTTATTGTTTATTTCTTCTACATACTCAATACAATTTTTACATTCATATCCACCTATAAATATTGATCCTAATCGCTATCCAAAATCTGATATAATTCTTTATGATTTTCGTTATAAATTTCATCCAACATATCCGTATCGTTGTATTTTACAGACTGCATCGAAATATTTTTATTTAAATCGTTCATGTCAATTATTAACACGAACCTCATTAAAACAACTCTGTCTATTTGATTCAACATTGAAATTAGAAATTATATTTCCAAAGAATACAACTATCTATGAAATAATTATCAATTCGAATCAAACGAATTGTAATAAAAATCAATTATGTCAATTTGAAAAAAATCCCTATCGTATTAAATTAAAAGAAAATGAAATATTCAAGAACTTTTTACATCTAAAAACATTTTCATCATGTTTATCGTCGAACTATGTACTATCATCGACCAATGCCAAAAAGAATTTTGATTATTTTTCTTTGAATTCTTCTACTGGATATCTATCGTTACTACATCCTTTAGATTATGAATCAATAGCAACATGGAAATTAGTTATACAAGGTCATGATATAAATCATATACCATTTTATACGTATGTTATTATTGATGTAGATGATATGAATGATTGTCCACCGTTACTTTCATGGAATTTTCCATTACAGACAATACAGATTATAAATGACACAGATGCATTTAATATTGAAATCACTGTATACGAATCTAATGTTGAACAAAAAAATGTGATCATTGCCAATATAATTGCAGCCGATCTTGACTCACCAAGTAAATTCAATTTAAAAATTAATACATCCGAGCTTTTACCATTTAAAATTGATGGTCCATACGGTGATTCTACATATGTTCTGTTGACCAAAACGAAACTTGATCGGGAGTCTAAAGAGAAATATATTATAAATTTAATTATCAATGATATTGGAGAACCAATATTAACATCTTATTATACATTAATTATTACTATCTTAGATAATAATGATAATTCTCCGAAATTCGATCAAGATATTTACTATGTTGATATACAAGAGAATAATTTTATAAATACAACAATAATTCATATATTCGCTAATGATTCTGACTTGAATGAAAATGGTCGTGTTACATATGAATTAAACGATGAAAATAGCAAATATGTTTGGATTGATAGTCAAACAGGAATCATTCGAGCGAACGTACAATTCGATCATGAAACAATGCAAAATTTCTCCTTTAACGTTACTGCTATGGATCATCCTAAACTTGGACAACAACTTAAAACAACAGTCAGAGTGGTTATTAAAATTATCGATCAAAATGATAATACTCCTAAAGTAAGAAATGACAAGAAGAAAAACGACATAACTATTGTTAGATAACTGAATTGAAAATAGAATAAATATGAAATATTCATTGGGAATAGTGGAGTTTTGTACGTCTGGAAAGTTTGTTGTTGAGACAAGGCTCAAATTTTATGATAGAAAAATCCTCATCTCACCATTATTACTTAAAATTCAGACGATAATTTATACAGCAATGATTGACACTTGACTTGAAGTGGTCTTCTCTTACCATATAGTTGAGATTGACTAACATGAAAACTATTATATAATGTGTAATTTATTTTCATAGTTATTGGCCATTTTAGAATGATACTTAATCAATTTTCCTTAATGAACCTTTTGAATACTTCATCTGTCCATATACGAAATATTTCAAAAACACCCGAAGAAGAATCCTAACACTTGTAGTACGCATAATTCACGATGATGAATGTGTTTTAGTGAATTAAAACATATTTTCATATTATCGGAGCGAAAAAGTGTTACAACACTTTATTGAATATTAGATGAGATAGACACGGTGAACAATCGTTGAACTTTTTCCATGAGTGTCATCCTCTATTAATATTAAGATGCTATACCGATTTCTATGTGCTTTATTACAAAAATACTTGAAAGCAATGATCAGGCGATCCTTTGAAAACTGATAGAGCCTCATAATATCTAGTAATGTTTTAAGACAGCCAAATACTTACTAGTTGGTCATATGGTTTTCATATGATATTTTAAAGTTTAGAATCTAGGCTCATAGGTTTCATATTCTACAGAGTAGTGTTTCATGTAAGATTTTCACAGTGTCGAACTTACTTATGGCACATGATGCTGCTGAAAGAAGAGGCCAACGAGTTTTAACACAAAACTATACGCCTGTAAGAATAATTTGATATTGTCAATCTTTGTGTACGATCTAGGTAGAGGATATTTTCAAAATCCAATGAATTAATGAGTGTGTGATACAATAAAACTAACGTAAGTATATAGTAGTCCTAATAATAGTGAAAATATTTTATGAAAACAATGTCATTCTACAACGTGAAAGAATATCAAAGCATAGAAAAAACAACAGAAAGTTAACACGAGTTTTCATCAGTTGTCTGCTGTTTTGTGTTCTTTCACGCAAAGATCATGAAGAGTTTGACATGGTTTGCCATCGACGTAAAACCGATATTTCACGCTCTATGTAGTCGACTACATGTCATCTTTCTTTTTTTTTGAATATTTGAAAATTTTAGTTGTCTCAATACACGTCACTATAACTCGAAGGAAGCAAAAGTTTTTCGTCAAATAGATCTGATTTCTGATCAGTACCCTATACCAATAGAAATTCATTCGCTTGAGTATTATTTTTACTTGAAATCGGAGGTCATGCCTGCATTGATTCTCTAGCGTCATATACAATGAGATTTTCTTGGTCTATTCAATCAATTAGATGCAATCCAATCAGATAAATTATGCTCGTCGCAACGAATTAATATTGTATTTGTTGATTGAATAAATCTACCTCGATATGAAAAATAAAGCATTCATCTGCAGACTTCTCTGATTGCCTATTTTATATAGATCATAGTCGAGACATGATTATTGCGATTAAAATTTAATTTTTTTATTAATTTTGTTTTTCTTTCAAGTTTCCACAGCCAACATATGATTTTTCAATCTATGAAAACAATGCTCCTCACAGTTTCATTGGAAAAGTGACCGCTTCTGATGTAGATGGACCATCGTTAATCTATTCTCTTGATAATCCATCTAATGAAATATCTTCTCTTTTTTATCTATCGTCATCTGATGGTAAAATCTATGTTCGTGATATACTTGATCGTGAAAAATCAGATCACTATACGTTTCATATGGTTGCATCCGATGGTTATCATACATCATCGAAAATCAAAATTGAAATAAAAGTTCTTGATTTAAATGATGAAATTCCACGATTTACATTTCCAAACAGTAATAATGACACCATCATAATTGATCGTGCCTATTGGAATACGAACGATTATATATGTCAAATAGAAATTCAAGATCATGATCAAATATCGACGCATACATTATTGCTTATCTATCGTTTCGATCAATTGAAAAGTTACGATTATTTAACTAAACATAACAGCGTGGTTCAATTTGATTCGGAAAAATTTTTTCTCGATCCTGAAAATAGACTTTTCTTCAATGCAACAAATGGTACTATTTTGAACGAAGGCGTTTATTATTTAGCATTCAAAGTGAGTATTAGAATATATTGTCGATCTAGTCAATTGATTTAGTTTGCTACAATTAAATCTCAAAGAAATTGAGAAATCGAATCGTCTAAAATTCGGGCATGTTAGTAGGAAAATCAAATTTATTTTCTCAGACTAAAACTTGAGTCTTGAACGTTAAGAAGAATTTAACATTTAATTGAACCATTTAATGTAATCTTTACTTAAGTTCATCATTGCTGAATTTCATAGTTGATTTCGGAATAATGAAGAGTTTTTAATGTTTATGACATGTACAAAATGTTTGATTGACAAAAATAAGAATATATTAGAGTCAGTTTGTGAAATGACTTAGAATCATTAATAGTATCAAACAATATTAAAGAAAATTCTTCAGTGTCATCGAATTACGGACTACTTTTTACTGACGTCATTTTACGTTCGTAAATATTTTCCCATGTCATGCCCCATCATTGTCAGGCGAGTAAGTAAATTCTGTGCTCGACGCACGAAATTCAATGTTCATTTGGTAGAGTTCGTCAGAGAAAAATATTTATTTGTTTTCTTATTTGAACAAGAAGAAATCATATGTTTAGATTGTTGATGTCAAAGATTACTATGAAGAAAAATTATTAAAATTAATCGTTGTTAATGAATATGAACATGTTGAAAGTGTAATTAAACAATACGATTATCTTGGTTTATATTTAAACAATCGTTTAGCTTATTTACAATATCATCGTTCGAAATCGATCTATTTTTCGACATTCACTCAGTCGAATAAAGCTTTCATTTTGGCTATCTTTGTTACTTTAGTTATTATTCTTGTTGGTATAACATTCATATTTACTTCATTAGTAAGACGTCGAACATTTAAACAAAATAAATCAATAATATCGAGTATTCAACAACCGATGACGAATTCTATGAAATCACCAAAGAATGATAAAAAAGGAAATCTACATGTTACAAACTGTTTCGATTATAATGATTCCTCATTGCTTATGCTGAATAAAGATTTATTATCGTCAACACCGATTAGTAATGATGATTGTTCGTTATTAGGAACGATAAATGAAAAAGAAATTTATGATCGACACAAGACTAAGGTACGATAGTTAGATTTCAATAATCTAATGTTAAATGTAATGATGTTGAAATCGAGGAGAAAATCATAGGAAACGATTCATTGGTTGCATATGCTCGTATTGAACATAAGGAAAGAAACTCGGAAATAAGAAATTCTCTAAAGGGTTACGGTCTGTAGATTTATGATAATTGATGGTTGTAGAATTTACCTTTACCAACAGACACACTGTACATAATGGAAAGTAGGGATCCGTTATTCAAAATTTTCTAGGTTGGATTTGAAATCTGATGGCTCGATTCATACTTTTAAGTTTTGAGTATTCTTTGACTGAGATTGCTTGATCAGAAGAAAATTTTATCAATAAAGGTGTGATCTGGAACACTTCCTACAACTATTTATCATAATCTCAAGAATAATATAGAAAGTTACAATAAAAATAAATAAATAACTGCTTTGAAATACAATGTGTTCTATAAATCTAAAGTTTCGCTCGTTCTATCCCTCAAATATGATAATTTCTAGTGATGAATACATAGCATTGACAAGAAACTTTGTGGTAGAGTTCTTTCACGAGCAATAGAAATCAACTCGTTAATCTGCACTAACAAGATTCTTGTGATTAATTACACGTACGTCAATTTTGAGTCATTACAAAACGATATTTTAAATTAATTTCATAATATCATAAAATATATTATCACTCCTAATAACAAAACTCTAAGCACAGACTGTGTAAGAATCAAATAAGAAAAAATAGCTTTTACTTAATCTTCTGGCATTATGAAAAGGAAAATCTCTTTCGTAGGCGATGGGGATGTACACGTTGACGCTTTCTTCGTCTCGCGTTTCATAAAAATCTTAGAACTGATAGATCGAGATTCTTCATCTCGTACCAAATCAATGGTAGTACAATCGTGGATAATACTTAAAATTGAGAAGGCCACCAGTAACATAAGGAGAATAGATCTTTTCTTGATTATGTCAGGATAGCGAATGAATAGAGCGTCTGTTCGTCGGGAAAAATTAATATTTTCTTTGGATTTATTTTTAATATATCATAAATCGCTTTCCCGGCAGATGACATTGGTAAATAGATTCTGTTGTATATCGGTAACAAATTGGTTTTAGCTGTCTTTTGATTTTCTAATACTAGTAAATAAAGCACTGTTATTATATAATCAAGTTATGTATTTATTCGATTCTTAGACTTCTATGATTAAGCAGTCATTAGAAAAACGTTTTCAAAAATATTATTCTTTTAATTTGTAATTTTGATGAATTTTATAATTTATGATGAAAACAAACTGATTATGCGTAGATTCATCATTCTCAGCTTCTTTTCTCTATCTTCAATTGAAATAATTTCTTCATTTTCTTTAGACATATTCATCTTGGGCTTTGCCAAAACTACACTGCTCTGAGTCTCATTATTCACAACGTAATTCTGACAATATAGCATTTCATTCATTTAATCATATATCTATTCCGTCATCAACAAATTATTCAAATGATTTCTTTTCAATAAAAGAACATTCAGTAAGTCATAGGCCAGCAGAATATTCTGTTGCCATTGTACCATCATCAATAAATAACTCGTCGGATACACCCATAAGTTCTGATGATGGATTTTGTGGTTCATCCGATGTCTCGGACCCTTCACTTTGCGCTGTAATGAATCATTTGTCATCATATCGACAAGCATATTCAACTACGAAAGATGCCGTGACAAGTAAAAGTCATCATTCATCATCATTTACATCATTACCAAATGGAACCGATGCATCGAGACGTGTCCGATTTAAACTTGACTCTGAGCAACAACAAAGGACTCATTTACCAAGTCATTTATCTGATCATACTCTAAGAAAATTTGAACACATGTATACAACACGAGATAGTATTTCAGAAAAAAAATCTATTAATTCGACAGTTGTCTAGTCTTTTATTCTTACAGTATATTATATAAATATTTATTTGTGTATATATAAACGACCTATGTTTTTTTTGTCTTATTTTTTGTTTTCATATGTGTTAAATGGTTCACATGTTGTTCTTTGCTATCTGTTTGTCTCAAAAAAGGAAAATTTCCTAATTATTTATTTTCTCTTATCTATTTGTGTCGTAAATCAGATTTGACAATGTTTCAATTACATCTCCGCAGTAGTAGTTTTTCATCTCACAAAAACACAATCGAATCTATTCATAAGTATTGAATTCAATCAAATATTTTTTAAAAGATACTCATAATAATTATCAGAATGTGACAAAGCGTCGATTTACATAGATCTTCAGAATTCGGTTAATAAACTAGTGTACGTAGTTTGATAAATAACTGATAGTGAAATACATAGATCCTTTCACTACTACAGTGTGTCTTTGAAATCAGCTCGGGACATTTCGATGGTGATAGTGATCTGTCAGTGTATTAGTTACATAGGAAGAACTACCAATACCCTAACGATTTAATTCAGACGATCAATCAAGTACAGTTTCAATAAAGTAATAATACTCTCTACTATCAGTGCCAATTCAAGTGAAGTGCTATTGTTGTGATTGTATCGTTAGTTGTAACATGACAGTTGCGTATCATTGCTCACTGAAAGCACGGCAAGAATATTGATGGTAAGCCAAATTATGTACAGCCACACGTTTACCATTGTATTGCTCTTGTAAAGAACTAGCAGTTACCGATAATGGTTGCATTGATTTGAAATACATTCACTGTTATATGATTGAAGGTGACTTACTCAACGATAAAGCAATATCCGTACTTAGTCTCGTAGTCACATTCTCAACCTGATACATTGCTCTTTGTGATCTATATGAATAGAATATATGTTTTCAAGGAAATTTATTGATCTTTTATAGAGTATTCATATCAGTGAGTCGAAGAATTGAATTGTAAAAGCAAAAACAAAAACTATTACATAAATATTGCTTTTCGTTATAATTCCCAAATTGCTTGTATCAACATTCACTGTTGTGACAACTTTAGTCTTAGTTGTATCAACGTTCGCTTTGGTTGTTGTCAACCAATTGTTCGTCGTTCCTAATGCAAATGGATAGATCGAGTGTAGGAATGCAATTGAAAAGACGAAAAGTTTGTGAACTTATCTATTTTTTGCATCAACAGAAAAAGTTCGTGAAGACTAATAAAAAGCTTAGATGATGTCAGCCGATGGATTAGGTTTTGAAATATTCCACTGAGTTACTGTGTTACATGAGATTTTATCGATGGATTCTGAAAGGAAATCGATGGCAGCAATCCCTGATTAATTGTTTCACCCTCGAATACACTTAAATATCTTTAGAATAACTGATCTATGATCTAGGGATATTTTCTAAATCTTTCGCATTACTCTTAGGAATTTAAGTAGTGATTACTAATACGGTAAATCTTCTACACGTACGTAGTATGCCTTTAATCTCAAAATATTCATCTAAAGGGCGTTAAGTAGATAGTAAAAGTTACCATTCATACACTCTGATAAGTATTGGATAAGAAGATCTTTATAATCTGAAGAATTCTCGCATCAGTGTTCATAAATCAAATGTTGCCATCGTCTATAAAGCAAAACTTCTGACCAATGTCTTAATCTTAAGTTAACAATGAAATTCATTGAAAATAATATTATTTATACTTTATACAAGTCAAATATAGAAGTATCCCAGTTCTTATAGAATCTGTATTTTAACAAGTCTTTTATGTAACGAATGTTTGCTTGAAAAATCAAAAAAATTGATTATTCAGTTGTTTTCGATGTTTTGCCGTATTTTTAAATTAAATGCTACCTAACTTGTGAACTGATTCACTCTTAAATTATACGTTATGAAGAACGCCTACGATATTTTCAGTCTTGCCATGAGCTAAGATTTGTACATACTATCACTTTGAATACATTTTGAAATTCCGACTGCCAGATATCCCGGTCTGCACACACATGTCCTATTAAGACTAGAGGGCTGCAGGTTACAAGATTTTGGCAACCTGGACCTGCCCTGCCCTGCCCTGCCCTGCCCTGTAGTTTTTTATAATTGAGAAAAATTCGAACTTTCACATGATTATATTATGCAACTTCATTCAATTTGTTTCAATTACAAAACAAAAATGACGAAATCATTCATTTCGAAAATTTCTTATCATCGACAATATCATCAACAATATCGGGATTTCAAAATTGTCTTCTTTTCTCAAATATTCGACATGATGAGCTAAAAACACACTCTGGTATACCCGAACTTGCAGGAATTTCGAATATGAATTATTCATAATGATCGTCTTAAGAATATATGCTAGAGCATGTTATTGATAGTGCAACATGTCTTTATCCTTTCTGACGAAAAAATAATTATAATAATGGAAAAAAGAATAAAAATAATAAAGCTGAAAATCAGAAAAGTAATATATGTACAATAAAATTAATTGTAGATGTTCATAAACACAAAAAATATACTACTAAAAAAGCACATATCTATTATTTCTATTGAATGCATTTGCGATCAATCTAAATTGACTTTTTATTCACTGTCAGTTCTAGCATTTTCTTATCAAATAATTCTGGAAAGAAGTTTACTACATCTATTACATAGTATTAGTTGCAGGTCACAGGTTACGCTACTGGCAACCTGTAACCTGCCCTGTAAAATTTTTGATAACCTGCAGGGCTCTAATTAAGACACATCGCATTGCCGATAAGTGCTCCACAAGTACTATTCGAATTCCAAGAGTCACCGAGTGCATTGTCATAAGAAACGGGCATATCTTTAATTCTAGCCGGAGTACTTGGAACATCAGGAATAGTAGCAATGGTTACAAATGAAAAAAGCAATAGGAACCACATTTCGAATCTGAAACAGCATAATAATATGATGTTTCTTAGAAGAATTTCGAAGTTCTGGAAATTTTTTCACATGGTGAGGATACTTATGAAGGATTCGTTTTCACTTGCGATATCTTTATAGTGTGCGAGTGAAGAAGACAACGAATCATTTATTCGCAGTGAGATACTCTAAATAATCATTACAAGTACATTGTAAAATCTTTCATAACTGCATGTACTGTAAAGACGATGTGAACTCACACAAGTTAGCATCGAACATTGAAAATGAAGTATTGCTTGGTCAAAGGTTGATATTCTAAATTCCAACAGTCACTGGCAGTAGATATACGAGTTAGATCTGAGGCTGATTCTTATCAATGTTATCATAAAAAACAGCGATGTACATTATACATTCTTTTATCATACGCTTCACCTTATTAACAATCCGCCAGATAATCAAAATAAGGTAGAGATTAGCATCAATTTGTAGCATATACTAAAACAATAAGAAATATCAAAAGTTATTGTATATTACTCATATGTTATGGTTAAATAATATGTTAAGTAAAATGTTTGAAGGAATCAAGAAGAAATCATCTTAATTTCCTTCACTTGTTTATTATCTTCGATCGATTGATTACAACACTATCAATTCATCTCAAACTTGAAATAAGTCCCACAAATTTACTTTTGTTTTCGAACAAGAGGAAAGTTTCAGCAAGTATCGCGTAAGTTGATTTACATAAATTATTTATTTTCATGTATTGAGTACTCATTCACTATTATTTAGAACTAAGTTGTAGTGAACAGCAAAACTCTTGGATGATCAAATACATTGCTCGATTAATATTGAACAACAATAAAATTATAAATAATATATATGAAAAAAAGGCATAGTGTCAAATCAATATAATAGAATATGTTTCTAGTGACTCGAACGAAAGTAGAAGTAATTGTGTGTGATACTGAATTCCTTGGACTGCTAATACCTGTGTCGACAGATATCTTCAAGATGCGGATTTGCTGAGATATCTTATTCACACGTCAATAAAGTCAGATTATTTTTATAAAACATATTACATGATTGTTAACAAATCAATTCCGCTTTTTCACATAAATTTTTCCATTCCATACCAAACATGAGGAATGATGGATTCATGCCATGCGCGTCAAACGTTTCTTTCAATGAAAACAACCAATCTCTAGACAAGACAAACGAACTAGTCTCCTTCAGCAAGATTATAATTAACCTGCATATTTGAGATCTATATTTTTTTCATATGTATTTTCTTTGTGCGAAACAAACTACATTCATTCTTCAAAGGATGTGTCTTGCATCGCTAGAAAGTTTCAACGCCA
>OENT01001992.1:0-30593 GCA_900239685.1 Rotaria macrura | reverse complement strand
ACTATTGGACTTGATTCATTATGTTGATAGCGGCGTGAATCTAGTTCTTGTTTGCTTTCTAATGAAGATGTTGGACTTTTTTCAATTAATCGATTTGTAGATGATGTTGATGCATGGGTATTTTGTGAGGTTGCTATTTCCCGTTTATCGTTTGATGGACTACTAGTTGATTTAGACTGTCGCGAAATTTGTATTGAAGATGACGGAGAATTTCGGTCGATGGATCGAATGGCAGGTGACATTGAATTTTCTGTTCTCTGTAAAGGAGACTCCTGACGTTTTACTGTTGATTCGATTTCAGATGGTCGTCTTGCTTTAACTGCTTCAGATATTGCTGTTGAATTGGACTCATTGAGTTGATAGCGGCGTGAATCAAGTTCTTCTTTGCTTTGTAATGAAGATGTTCGCGGTTTTTCGATTGATTGATTCGTAGGTGAACCTAATGCATGAGTAGCTTGCGATGTAACTGTTGTATCTTTACTGTTTGATACACTACCAAGTGATTTAGATTGTGACAAAGGATGCATTAGGGATGATGTTGAATTTAGGCCGATCGATCGAGTGGCACGTGACGGTGAATTTTGTGTTCTTTGTGAAGGAGATTCCTCACGTTTTGTAGTGGACTCGATTAAAGATGAGCGCTTTGCGGTTGGACTTGACTGGCTCTGTTGATAGCGGCATGAATCCAGTTCTTGTTTACTTTGTAATGAAGATGTTCGCGGTTTTTCGATTGATTGATTCGTAGGTGACGTTAATGTATGGGTAGCTGGTGATTTAACTGTCGTATCTTTTTCGTTTGATGAACTACTAACTGATTTAGATTGTGATAGAGGATGCATTGGAGATGAGGCAGAATTTTGGCCGATCGATCGGTTGGCAGGCGATGGGGAATTCTCCGTTCTCTGTGAAGGAGATTTCTGACGCTTTACTGTTGATTCGATTTCAGATGCTCGTCTTGCTGTAACTATTGGACTTGATTCATAAGGTTGATATTGGCGTGAATCCAGTTCTTGTGGTTTTCTTAATGAAGAAGCTAGACTTTTGGCATTCGAATGAGTACTAGGTGATTCTGATTTTGGTATCATTCTCAAAGATGTTAAATCGTTGGTGATGGATGATCTTTTGATTGGTGGTAATTCTTGTGTTGCTAGAAGGTTTTCGATCGATCCGGTATGAAGCGTTTGTGATTCTTTCGTTGAGTGAACTGGTAGTACAGAACTCGTTTCACATGATTGAATACTGGGAGATTGTGGTGACTGTTTAATTGTGGACAATCGACGTGTCGGGATTGTTTTTATCGATTGAAAATCAGATGATCCTAATTGTCCTATTACTTGAAAAGGAGATCTTGCGCTATTTTCAATTGATTCGAGATCAATCGGTGATCGTTGTATTTTGTACAAAGGCAATATCGGAGTTTTTCCTATTGGTTTGAATTGTTCTAATCTTGATACTCGAGTTGTTGCTAATGGGGATTTGGAATTTGTTGGTGTTGCTTCAATACGAAATGCTATTGAAGCTTCTGTCGACGGCATGGGAGATGTGTGAGTTTGTTCGATTGAAACATTATCCCATGATTTTGAAGGTTCCGTCGCTTCCGAAGGAATGATAGATTTCTTTTCGATCGTTTGCGAATCTGGTGTTAGCAATGCTGGTGTTCTTTCTAGTGGACTTCTTTGAATTGCATATGTTTGTTGCGTAGTGGGTGATTTAGGTTGTCGTTGTATTTGAAAACGAGGTGTTAGACTTCCTTCGTCAGATTCGAAATTGGATGAGTTCAATTCGTATGCTGAAATCATTGAGATGTTTTTCATCGATTCGATATCATGCGAATACGATTCTGGTGTTTTAATCGAGGCAGTTGTAGGAGTTTTCAGTGTGGTTGGAGTATTGATTAATCTTGGTCGTTGTGTCGTGTAATCAGGAGATGTCTGGTTAGGTTTCTTCCTTTCAATGTCAGCGATAGATGCCGACTTTAGTATTTCGTGTTGCAATGAATGTGCACCATTTTGTTCTATTGATTGAATACTAGGTGATCGAAATTCTTCAGCGGGTTGAAAGACTTGAACTTGGTCTTCCTCTACCCATTGAATACTGCGTCGTTTTGTTTCTTGCGTTGTTTCAACAGGAGGTGTTGAACTCCTTGCTATCAACCGATTGTCAAATGATCGCGATTCTCGTAATGTTTCGGATGACATTGTTGAACTGTTTTCAATTGACCGAGTTGGATGTACTTTCGATATTGGTTTCGTCCATAGCGCAACTATTGAATCGTTAAATGATTGACGATTAATATCGATAGATTTACGTGCATCTTGTGATCGATATCGTAAATGATTTTTATAATGATATCGATCATGTGTCCTTGGTGGTACAGTTGAATGGCGCCTTTTTTTCATATGGGTTTTCCTATTAATGAAATACTCTGTTAATTTAGGATTTCTTTCTAAACGAAAGCGTGCTTCTTTTAATTTAAAATAGCCATCGAGTACGTGTGGATCCGTATCAATCAAATAGTCGATAGTCTGATAGATAATTAAATCAGCTATTGAAATTTGTGAACCAAAGTAGAATGGACCAGCATGAGGACAGAGTTCATAGATTGCCTCTAGTTGATTTAAATAATCTGTTCCATGATCAAAAATAAATTTTGTTAATAGTGATTTTTGCTTTTCGACATAAACCATTTTGTTTATTCTTTCAAATAATTTCTCTTGAAATTGACGAGTTAATTCAAGAATCGTATCAACAATAGCATTTTGTTGATTTCCTCTACCGTATAAATGAAATTCTCGTGCTAAATATCGTACTATGGCATGGCGATCGTAGATTTTAAAATCTTTATCAACGCGTAAAATAGGCAATTGTGGAATAGGTATTAAATGTTTAATTCTATTCCATTGTTCTTGTTTAACACGTTTATCGATAAATGGTACATCAACAAAAGAAAGTATAAGACGTATGATTTCATTTTCATTATTTCGATCAAAATCGTAGAGTTTATACAGTGGAGAATAGCTTACGTTTTGTTCGTTAATAATGGATTGCTGATAGTTCTGTTGCGGGTATTGATATATTGGAGCACAACAACATACTAATGCAGGCTGTTGAACAGACGGTAATCCTTGATTCCAATTATTTTGTAAGCCAGTGAACATTAATGGTGCACAACTTGTTAAATAGAGACATGTATTATTCCCTATCATTGTGCGTTTTTATTTTTCGTTTGTTCGAAACGAATATATTTATGTGTAGTCTGTAATTGATAAATCAATCGACCGTCACATTATTGTACCTTTACTACTCATTAAAAAATTTATAAAATATCAAATTAGTGATATTGTTGTTTTTACATACAAAGAAAGCATAAACATCATATTAGACTAATTAGAAATAACACGATAATAATTAATATTCATTTATGAAAAGCCCTTGTCGACTAGCATCACGTATGCATTCAATAAACACCAATCGTTAATTACTCTTCAGACCATAGAATCTATTCTATATAACGTATGTTCAAATTCAATAAAACTTTTCATAGTCGACAAAACTGAAATACTGCGTAATTCTTTATTCTAAATAAGATAATGGAAGAAAAGTTTCGTTCAAACAGAATTATAGATCATGACTGAATTCGCTTACACAGTTTTACAATCGAATATAACTACTTACAAATTCATGTAAGAAACTTTCTCTAAATACGGATGAATACAATGATTTTCTCTATCGAAGCTACATTCAACAAAACGAATTCATAAACGTACGAAGTACGAAAAGTATTTAGTTTTGTAGAAATCTTCGTATAGAATTTATTTCCTGCCTAGGATACTATTTCAATTTGCATCACAATTACTTTACATTTTAGAATTGTGCTTTCGAGATGCATTACAAACCTTTTTTTTCTGCACGTAATTTCATTGAAACAACGTCCGAACCTGAATTCGGTTCCGACATAGCTAATGCACCAAAATGTTCGCCACTAATAAGCTAGAATAAAAAAACAAACATAGATATATATTCTGAAAAATCAAGGATTGGTTACTAACTTTTGGTAAATACTTTTGTTTTTGTTCTTCATTACCATTACGAACAATCTGATTAACACAAAGATTTGAATGTGCACCATAACTAAGAGCAATACCACCACTAGCACGTGATATTTCTTCCATAGCAATACAATGTTCTGTATAATGTAAACCCAAACCACCGTATTCAACTACAATACAACGAAAATAAATTTAGTTGACATGATACGACGAAGCAACACATGTATAATATGACATACAGGACTGATCCTGTTGATAAAGAACACTTCCGTATAAATGTGAAGATAAAGATCTAATCTATTTAATCGTAAAGACACATCTCCCAAGAACATATACATATGATATTAACAATGATTACCCTTTGATAGAATATATTTATTCGTTAGAATTCGTTTCACATCAATTAATTTGAAAGATTTATTAAGTATATAGTTTCTAATGATTAAACAGTTGATCATAAAAAACTCGACGATAAAACGTCAGTAGTTCTTTTTATTAAAGCAACATATCAATGATGAAAATTAAAAAAATCATGTCAATCTATCTTACAATGAAATAACTAGTGTAGCAATTATCAATCATAATTTTTATTTGAACTTCGTCCCAAGAAACAAACACTGCGCATCAATTCTATTCGAACATTTCATAAAAACTTACCGATATTTCTTTAGCTGAATTATAGAAAGGAAACAAATTATCAACAATATAGGAAATGGTTTTCAAATCTAACGACTATCGACCTAGTTACTTTGATTCCAAAAATATTCATAAGAAAAAAAACTCAAATGCTCTATATAAACCTGAACGTATGATTGTAGAACATGTTTAGATATTTACCAGGTGCTGTTATACCCAAAAGACCAAGTTCACCAAGTTTTTTCCAAAATTCCTACACAAAAAAACAATAGTGAGAATATCAACAATAAAAACAAAAGACTTACGCGAAGCTGCGAAAATGAATTTTCACGATCGATTGTATTTGCATGTGGTGCTAATTCTTTTTGTGCAAAATTAAATACCGTTTCTCGTAACTATGAGAAATTAAAAAACTTTTTAAAACAAAAACTAACGATGCATTCAAAAACCTGTTTTTGATCATCCGTAAATCCGAAAGAATCATCATTAATCGGATAATAGTGTGTTGATGATTGTAATCTTTTAAATATTTGTATCGATGATATTAAACGATGTTTATTGACATCGACTAATCTTTTCCACATTTGAATCGTTTTATCTAAAAGAATATAAAAAGACAACAAAAACCACAATATAATGAAGAAAAGAAAAAGATTTATTAAATTTAAATATCCTCAACGATTTTAGTATTCTCCGTTATCCATTTATCATTTGACCAATGAAAGACTATCGAATTAGTTTGCTGATCGAACCATTCAGGTATGACTTTATAATATTTTAAACAATACAAAATATTCTTTTTCATATTTATAAGATATGATTCTTGTTCTTGCTTAGGTGATGTTGATGTTAATTCCAATAACTTTTGATCATTACGAAAATAATATGTATAAAGAGGTTTATAAAAACCTATGATTATATTAGTATCAATATCAAATTTTTTTATTGTAATTATTTTTTCGAGTGATGAATACACGCACCATGCAGCATGCTGATTAGTTGATTGATAAATTGAACGTAAACGAAATGCTGGTCCATTATCGATGAAAGTCATTTTACGAATATTTTTTGTATTGATATCAAAACAAATACCATAGATAAGTGGATAGTGAATATTATTTTTCATACAATCATTGTAAGTTGTTATCGCTGCTAGTTTAAGATGAAATGAAACACTGGGCATTGCAGAAAGTATGTCAAGAACTTCATCGCTTAACTTTTTAGAATATCGTCGACTGGATTCATCGATAAAGCCACCTGAAATCATTTTTAATCGAAGAAAAAAACAACGAAAATTATTGAACAAACTCAAGTTAATTTAATAGATTTCATGTACTCGAAAAGACATTAAACGTCTCAATTAGTCTTGATTCTGTTTTCTTTGAGAGCAATATCGAGATTTATACAATATTATTAGAGTAATGGAAAAAAAAAAGAAACCCATCAAAGTTAATGCCTAAAACGTCCGTGTTTCTTTTACCTATTTTCATAAATGGTTATCTACTTTACTTTGAGTTATATTATGACCCCTGACGACATTTTCCTTTGCATGTGTAACTCACCGACTTATTGTGAGGGTTTCAAAGCAAATATAACCTAATAGTGAACTTAGTCATCTACTAAAAAATATTCTAATCTGAGCGGGGCTGAAGGGTTGAAATTCGATTTTGTGCCGACATCGACCAGTAATTATACGAATGCGATCGGTATTTATTGTTTTCTTTTTGAGAAACACGATCTGAAAACCTTTTGATAAACGATAATACATTACAATGATGACTTAATGAGTTTCAGTGTTTATCGGAGAAAACAATATCAGTTGTATTGATAACAGAAACTTCATCGTGTTTTACATTTTAATCCCAAAGGGTTACGCTAACAGTTTCTTGAAAAACCCGTCCCACGTTTTTATTTAGAATAATAACAAATCATCTTTTCTCTATTAGCCGTACTCAATTACTGACATTGAGCTCTTAATTTAAATGATCTATGGACTTTTAATTGATAACATATCTAAAACAAGATCAAGAAATCGCTCACCTAACGCTATATTCGGTTGGTCAAGTTTTTTGAAAAATTTTTCTTTTCAAATTCCACAAATCAGGAATTATGATTGAAGCATTATCACATTGATTACGAATTCAAAATTTGTTGGGTGAAAAAAAAACAGTCTCTGTGATTGAAAGTTGAATTCGAAGCAACTCATAAGTCATATTTTGAATTTTCTAAACAAGAACATTTTTCGGAAAATGCAGAAGGACATAATATTCAATACAAAATCGTCTATTTATTTGTGACTTCCACTGATAAGGATAACTTGTACAGTCGTTGCAATTTCATTTTAATGTAGCAACCTGATTTGTTGCATATAATGATTAGAAGTTCCGAAAATATTATTATTAATGAAATTCAAATATTTCTGATGGCAGTAAGTGTCTCAAAGGTAGTTAACGAATAACAATAGTTAAAGAAAATCTTTTGGAAACCCATTTTTTTTGAAAACGTTTCATTTATTGATCGTCTTTCACAAGAATTTAGAACTTCATTAAGAGCAGTCAAAATTCAGAAATATTTTTTTGTTGTGTTATGCTGGCCAAAAGTCCTTTCTAGAAGTTTGAGATATTAACCCAAGTACAACGTATTTTTGAACGAATTTTTGAGTTATCTCAGTTTTCAAGATAATTCAAAAACGTTGTGTTAAAATGTCTCAGGATTGCGTTTGAACAAGTCGAATAATACAAGTAACCAGACTCGTTTCAATGTATTCATTTCTTCATAGGAATCTACCTGAAATTTTCTAATCAATAAACCGTACGGAGTTCTTTCAAAACAATACGTTGAATGTAATTTCGAGCATCAGTAAAAGTCTTAGTATAAATGTACAAAAACTAAATTAATACTGCGTAGTATTTATCAAATCTTACTTACCAGCAAGATAAACATCATAATTGGTATTCTGAGGTAGATATTTTCTCAATTCTTCTAACATGTCGTCAATACTCTTACGTGTTTCACCTCCATCTAAATGTGCTAATGCAACAGCAACTTGATTATCAAGTACAAGAATATGACATGTTGTTGCATTATCACTTCCAATTAAATAAAAGCCATTCGGATCATTCTTTGCTAGAACAGCAAATTCATGCTGATGAACATAGATAGTTTTTGATATTTCTTCAACGGATTGTTTATGCTCATTCGATAATGCGACATCACGTGAAAACTTAACTAAATCATTATGACGTTCTAAATCATCAAGTGAACACTTTTTCGAATAGACATGTTCATTAATCAATAAGACCATCTAAAATAATGATGTTTTAATACAAGTAAAGAGAACAATTGTTTTGTTTTTGGCTGTGCTAGGCTTTCTTATGATCATATCAAGAGTTACAAAAAAAAGAGCGAAATTAAACACACACACATTTTATAGATACATTTATAAGTCGATTTCAATGTATTCGTGCAAGTTCTTCAATTATTTTGACTAGTTCTTCTACAGTTGTACTCAATGGAACGTCATTCTCTCCCTTGAAAAACAAATAAAAATAAAACGAATATTCAGTTGCATAAATAAACATACATGTAAATCTTGAATAAGTTCTTGTTGAACAGATTTTGGTAAATCGAGATATGTTTCAATAAGGTCACCATCGACGAAACCACAAGAAACATCGGAACGACCATCCGATTCGAATGAACGCCATGCACCATGATCAATTTTACCAACACTGGGAACATATTCAGCTAAAGCTAGTTGCAATGACATGAGCAATTGATAAAGTGATGGTGTTAATTGAAGTAGAAGACCAATATAGCCTGAGACACCACCCATTAAAGTACATGAATCAAGTGATATTGTTGATTCAGCTGTTTGCTGTGTGACAAGACAGCCTAGAATTATTCGAAAATGAAAATAAATAAATCACTATTCTTCGACATTCGTAGTATTTTAATTACTATTGACTTTCGTGTATTCTCTCTGACGCTCAACGTAACTATTTCATAGATAAAGCATCGAAATCCATTCAAGTAAGAAGACATATTGTTGTCGAATTAAATTAAGTATCGAAATCTATCCTAACGATCGCATATGTTTACATGGCAATTTCTATAGCTCGTCACTATTTTACTATATAACAACATTTTACTTCTCACAACTTTGGAATTACAATAAGAATGAATCAAATTTTCAAAAAACACTATTCGTTCTTCTAAATTTTTATTATCTCCACTGATGTACATTCGAAAAGGCAGCACATCCAGTATTGAAATATAACTCTTAAGTCAAAATACTAAACAAAGTAAATCGCGCATTTAATTCCATTATTCTTCGCTAATCCAGGGTCTTGAACATATTTATGCCAAGTGTTCGTAGACTGGTCAAACGTATCCCACTGTCCTTCTTTTTAGAATAAAATTGTTGCCTCCAAAAACCGATTTGGGATACTATCAACATACTAATGTCATTATACGTTCGAAAGTTACTCAAATAAGTCTAAAGCTCTATGGATTTTTCAGAAATTGCTGTATGATACCATTTTTAACATTCCTGAAAATCAATCATCTGATTGATCAAAAGGCAACTAAATCGCGTTTCGATTGATTTCTATGACAAAATATTCTAATATTTTCGCTGGTGAAAAATAGTAAAGGTTACATATCAATTCTATGGTGATATTTGACTAAATAAAGGGATACCTATAGCCTAGCAAAAGTAAGCTTTTCTCAGTTTAAATATATCGATATTTTAAATTTCTATTCCGTACTGCAGAAATACTGATAGATGTCGCTGTTTATTAGCAACTAGTCATTCTTCACAATCATATACGTCTATTTTGTTCGTATAGTAAAACTCTTTTCGTCATTTTACCGTGTCGAAATACGTTAACGTTTTCTCCCAAATGGCATAGTCCAAGTTCTTTCAATATATTTCTTTCATTTTCTTTTGTTGAACCACTATCTTTATGGCATGATATTAAATTTCCTCCGTCTTCAGAACAAATAAATGTGTCATCATCGAAAAATTCACATGCTGTCGTCCATTGTGGATGAACATCGTGAGCAATCTAAAAGAAAACATCGAGATTACATCTGATAGAAAAATATTTCGCTCATGTAATTTTTACTTCTTCGAATTTTCCATCGTCAGAATTAAAACGAAGTATCGTTAATGATTTCATAAGGTCATTAAATAGAACAAAATCATCTTTGATTTTAACTTGTAAACAATCAATATGTCCTAGATACTGTGTTAGTTGAACTAATTCATGCGTTTGTGGCGATAGTTTATATAAACGAATCTAAATTAAAACATTGTCGAAATGTGAAAACATGTATTTTTCAATCATCTTCTCTCTTACAGAACTTCCAACAGCAACAAGTAGTTTACTTTGAAATGCTAACATGGCATGTGGTGCACCGTTTAATTCTTTTTCTGTAATCATATTCAAATGGCCATTCTTATATCGAAATAGAATTATGCGACCAATTTTCGGTGTATCTTCATCTTCGAATATAATTGCCGTGCCGACGGCAATGTACGAGGTTGAAAGATCATCAGCAAATGTTATTATACATACACTTAATGCTTCTTCACGATTGAGTAAACGAACTGATACACGAGCTTAAAACGAAATCAATTAAATACAGATTAAAATAATATTATCTTTGAGACAAAAATTTGGAAATGTTTAAACACATACTTCTTTTCTTGACAAGATTCTCAACTAGAATTTCGATCTAACAAATTTATCTAAGTTCTTTATATCGTATCGATTTTACTCGATGGAATAGAAAATTACGGATTGTCTCGGTTCACAACATTCTAGAAAAGTGTAAGGAACATCATTCTAATTTAGTTATTTGAATCAATCGTGTTTTAAAATGTAAAATGATCTGACACGTCAACGATTCCTCATAGGTTTTATTGCAAGGAAATTGGAAGTAGGTGTATGAGGGTCACCTATACCATCTGTCTTTTTTTTTTAAATTACTGTGGTACTTCATTATCTACGAGAGATCCTAATTACATCGAACTCATATTGATTCAGTAGTACAAAATATTACGCAATAATTATTTCTCTAATTTTTATATGTTCAATTGAAGTTCGTTAGATATGCAATCTATACCTTCATGCGTATGTTGATCTAGAATTACAATTGAATCAATAATGTCATTTTGTGTTGCAGGTATAATTTCATTAAGATTTTTAATTGTTGTCGGACAATCAATTTTTTGATGTGCTTGTTTACTAATAGGTGTAATACTGTCTGTTTGATACATATCAATACATTGCGTTAGAATAACATAGGCTTTTTCATCTTCCATGAAGGCAATACGTCGTGCTGGTTCACCTAAGGCTAATGAACGTACATGTAACTTTTGTATATCATCAATACGACCGAGTATAACACCCATATCAGTAACTAATGTTAAACTTGATCCATAGAATTCTGAATTAAATGAACACATACAAACAATTTCACGTAAATTCACAGCAGAAAATACAAGTTTGGTATTTGATGACGATATAACTGATGGACGATCACTACATGCAAATAGAACTGTACGTTGCGTTGATGGGTCATTGACTGAAGATGTTGTGGTTGTACTCGGTGATAGATCTGTACGTTGACATATTGTTAAAGTTGTTGGTTTTGTACCTAATGCAACTTTTTTTCGTTCATATAAAATTCCTTGTAGGACATCAAGTAAATAATAAACAATAGGACCGTCAGCTAATGATATGACGACATATGGTTGAGACTCAAATGTTATCATTACAACCGATCGAGGTAATGCATCTAAACAAACAGAATGAGGTCATTTTAAGAATGAGCCGTAATTCTCATCTCCTGTCTTCATACCTGATGTCAATGGTTCTTTATGTAGAACATCAAGTGTTGGTAGTCGATATATCCAAACAGATATTTGTGTCCAGAGACCAACAACACAAAGATTTGTACGTTCTTCTTGAGGATTTAACGGTGTCACATCCAGGCAAGCTATATTATATGGTAATTTACATTTACTAAAATAAATTAAATGCATTAAGTTTAGTTGTGTTCTTCAAATGTAAAGAAAAAATTCCTTTTTTCTTTACTTGATTTCAGTTAGACTAGCTCGACCGATTTCAAAATAAAATAATTGATTTCCAATTGCACATACACATTGAGTTGTATTTGACGAACCGACTGTTATCTCATTTTGATCATTTATCCATTCAACAAGTAAATCTTTACCATTATTACCAATTAAACGAATCGAATGAGTTGTTATCTAATGGAAAACAATTTCCTCTTGAAATGTATTGATTAGAAAGAAAAACCGTTTACTTGTAAATATTGATCGGATATAACATTACAACAGAATAATGTTTGATGTTGAAAATCAAAACCAACTAGTTCAACTTCTTCGATTTCATCATTTTGTAAATGAAATAATCTAGATAGAATAAAATAAAATAAATTTGTAAACATTGGAAGAAAATAATTCACCTAGTTTGATCAAAGAAGGCAACAACAAGATGATTATCATAATGATTGTCTATTTTCAATGCCCAGATTCCTGAAAAAGCAAACAAGATAGTTTCTGGAATTAAACAATCGTCTGCTCGATCAAACCTTTAATATTTCTTAAATCAATGGATGCATGTTCATGAATACCAATACCGGTTCGAATAAAACGTAATGATGAATCTTTTCCATTGCCCGAACATGTAATTAACTATATAAAAAGAAAACAAGTGAATCATGACAATCTGATCCTTTCAAGCGTAAAGTATAGAACAGGTGATTATTAATAACATACAGACAGTAAGATTCTTTCTTTTGTTTTGTCGAATTTCAATTCTAAACTTGTTACGTATAGAGAAGTCAATTGCATGATCTCTTCTAAATGACAGGTGGGGTGACAGAATGTTTCTATTTTTTTTTATAGATATGAAAGAATTTGATTGAAAATGTTTTCCGAACATCACACTAATCTTAGAACAAAAGAGAGTGAGAAACTCTTTCGCAACTTTGTTGACCTTCGAAAATACTTTCTATAGTTAGAAAGGTTACCTTTTTATTCGTCTCATCGACATTTCATTATTTGAGGATAGTTTATTGTTGTTGTACAAAGCAAAAGGAAAATTTCTACATGTTTTATAACTGTCGAAACGAACACTTTTAAGATATCGCCTAGGTCACGGATTTTTTCATCATTGTCGATAGTATTTAAAAAAATTGCCAAATAATTTTATTTGGAATAGGACACAGTTTCTCACTCAAATATTCAGACAAAAGTAAGTTTTCGTGTTGGAAAGTCTAATTCGAACAATTCATTTTTTTTAATCAACTTGTCTTCTATTCATTCTCTTGTATGCTATAAACAATTTTTGAGTACGAAATCTAAGCCTTCATTGTAGTGAACAAGTGTATCTATATGGTATTCGAAAGAAGGCAATGAAAAAAAGGTCAAACAAATATGTTTGGATAAAAGTTGTGCCATTGTTTTTCTCCACCTTGTGTTCTAAGAGTTTTTCGATCTTCGACAAACATTTCCAATAAATATCTTTCATACATTTTTGCACTAGACACTGTGCTTTTTATAACAAAAATCAAGCATCACAGACTTATACCAAAAACAAAATTCATGCAAAACTCTTGTCTAACCCATTACTCAGTTCCCGTTTCTTAAAAAGATAAGCACATAGCATTCTTGAATAATCTGACCGAACTTCGACAATATGAATAGTCTCATTAACTCTAAGAACGAGAGTATAGGAATGTTCAGAATATGATAAATGGCATCGTAAATATTCTGCAACATTTTCTTCTACGATCATTGCTAGTGACTAATTAAGATATTTCGTTTTGTGTTTTCTTATTGCTTCTACTAAGAGAGTCATGCAAACTAATCTCATTAAAATCTACAGAAAAAATAACTAAACCGATGGTCACTGACGAATATATATAGAAAAGTCTGTTAATTAGGTTCGAACAAATTTTCGAAAGAAAAGAGACCAGGAAAATTCCCTTGTCGGAGGAGAAAGGTTCGAAATCAATGACGTTTGTAACAAACGGAACTATCTTTTATGGAGAATAAATCATATTAATGCCAACAAGTAAGATTCCGTCATGTAGTTATCTAAGGACTTTTCACCAATAGTGGTTTTCGTTGTAAAAGATGTACTTTCAGTAGAATAGCGCAACAATTTCTCATTATTCATTGCCAAAGATCACTGGCCTTCGAATAGTTCCAATTTAAACATATCGGACTATTCTATCTGAGATAGCTTTGACAGAGAGACTACCGAAATGTTAAGACTGATATTTTTATTCCGATCTAAAAACCATTTAGTACTGAATAGAAAACAAATTCGAAGAAGTTTTCTAGTTCATCTTCGAGCAACAGCATTACTCCTGAGACAGAACCAATACATATATCCTATGACTGCAATAGATCTATATTTCTCGTTTTTATAAACGTCAACAATTCTTTACTAACTTGTCGTCCTTGTCTCTCCAAATCGACAACACACATATCAACGATTGGTCCGAGATTGGTATAAGATTCCAATATTTCTAAATGACTACCATTTTCTGGCTCGGGTAGAAGCTAGATTGAAAATTTTAAAAAATCACAATTTTTAATTTATGATTTGAAAAAGAAATTGAATAAAAAGATCTACTCGTATAAGTTGACTATCGCCAAAACGTGATCCAATAAAAGTAACACCATTATCTAAATAAGTTATACATTCACACATTGATGTTTCACCGAGAAGATCCAACTAAAGAATAATTTCTAACTATTGAATCAGTATGTTTATTTATTACTTTCATATCAGTTATGGTCGTTGATGAACTTCCATTGCGTTTATCACGTTCAAGTACAAGTAAATAAAGTTTTCCGAAATAATCAGTTAATAAATAACGACAACCATCTTCGTCGATAGGACAATAACTTACAATAGAAGATTCATCCTATTATATGTACAAAAAAAACATAAGAAACCTTGTATAATCATTCGAAATACTTATACGCCATCTTCTTTCACTACAATAGATAGATCTATTAGAAGATAGCCGAGGAAAAATAAAATCTCAACGTTATCGTTATGGTATTTATCTTGGTTAAGATTCATAGAGTCATCGTTTCAATAGCAGTGTCATCATATAAATATACATACAGCAATATTATCCACCATGACATTTTTTGTTTATGAATAAAATTGACATTAAATTTCAGACTACAAATATCCATTTTTCAATAGTCTCAATGTTGACCGAAAGAAAAACATCACTAGTTTCACTTGAATAAAATTTATTTACTGCAAAAAAGAACGAATGAAAGGAAAGTAAAAATGTCCTGATTGACCCTCAGTTTATATCATATTTATTTACCATAACCAAAGACAAACATCTAAATGATTCTTATTGATTAGTCCTGTTTATCTCACTGCACTATACGATTCGATATTGATCACGTGCTAATAACATCCTCATGGATAAGTTTTTCGAACAGACATCTTCCAGTAATTCTAGCTTTTATCTTTCGATATTATTCCTTTCGACCGGGATCGCTTTTGTTTGTCAATATTCATGAACAGCGGCGATACTTTAACTCGGCACATATTCTAGGGATTAACAGTTAGCAAAAGTATACGGGGAGGGGATTGTGAAAAATCTTGTTTTTTCAAACTACTGTATCTACACGACTTGCGACCCTCATCAATATTTGTGTGATTGAGCTAAAAATTATTTTTCTGTGAGATGTTTTAGACAATATCTCTGAGGTAGAATTTAATTTTCTTGTTTTATGACAGAGATAAATTAAGTTTCGGACCCAAGGCCATCATTTGGACCTTTTGACCCCGGCTAGGAAGATTGAACACGAAAACGGCAGATTCTACATCTGCAGAATATCTACAAGTATCTGCGGTACAAATTTCAGTCTAATCGAGTGTATACTGTGTGGTCTACGTAAAAATAATCGGCCTTGAAGAAAAACACAGAACAAGTTTGAGACGAGCATTATTCTAATAGCAAAAACCATCAATAGAAAAATATTCAACCTATTTGTAAACATTATATATAAAAAATCGGTTTTCTAAAAATTCTTTTCTCAAAAGAACGAGATCCATGTCGAATTCTCTCATTATCGAGTTATGTTAAATAAAGTTTTGTATTTTCTATTCTCGGGCACTGTTTTAAAGCTTTTTATTTATCTATTGTTCAATACTATACAATTATAGAAAAGTGTTGTTCAAAAAATATAAACAGAAGAAATGATAAAAAATAGTGCTTAATCGGCTCTACTAACTTCTAATATGTGAATTGCAATTCTTTAGTAAAGAAAATCTAAATAGAATTAAAGTCTTCTAGGGCTAGTTAAGCCGTCGTCACTACTCAAAAATTTGTTCATAAACATACATATGAAATCATTATGCTGCAGACATGATTTCAACTGCTACAGAATATCTTTCAAAGTATTGCTATAATTTAGTCGATGGTCATTACTTACATCAAGTAAAGAAGATTCGATTTCTAATGGTCGATCATTTTCTTTGTACAGTGCCACAGCATTTCTTCCGATAACGAGACAACTGAAAGCATCTTGTCCAACTAAAGACAAGAAATTCATTAGTAGACAAAAATCAGAAAATAGTTTTTTTACTTGGAATAAGAAATGAAGCTTCACTTAATGTTATATCTTGTTTCCAGGCTAATTTCGTAATATCTTTTTCTTTTAATTCAACTTGATATGACCGTATATGATATTCTTCTGGATCACGATTTATAATAAGTGTATCAGTTGTACGCTGATGAATGAAAATATATCGAATTAAAATACTCAATTTCAAAAGAAAATCTTTACCGGATGTAGAACAATAAATGTTGGTTTCTGATGTCCAGGTAAAAATTGAATATCAACAATATTCTGTTCGTCAATTCTAAAGGAAATATTTTCATGTTCCTTTTCTCTCTTGGCATTGTTAAATATCATTAGAATACATACTTAAAATTCGAAGCTTCAAGATTCTTCGACGATGATTCTTTTACATAAATTAATTTAATAACTCCTTCAAATATACGTAATAAAATAAGACCATGCTTAGCATCAATTGTACATAATGGTTGTCGAACAGGTTGTCGACCAGTATCCTAAACATAATGAATATTGATTTCTATGATGAAAATCTATGAATTACTTTTAATAACCCATGACATTTAGTTAAGATTTCATATTGATCATGGCTGGGTTTTCGACAATCTAAGATCATTCCATGACATTTCTCAGTAAAAATAAACAGAACATCCTTATTCATATTCTACATTAAAATATGAAATATACAAGTAATTATATCGATCGATATGTAGAATTTCTTACTGATGGACGAAAACATTTCATTATACTAATTTTTCCATAAACACAAACATCTTTAACTAATTTAAGACCTTCCGAACTAATGATATAGATTTCGAAATGTGTATTTTTAGCAATAATCAAATTAAAATCTGTCGATGATGTAAAATGACCAGTGGTTAAACCTGTTACAGCCGTTGGTCGTTGAACTGTAACAACATAATTCATAGCAGCCATTCGAACGATAATTCAATAGATATTTTACAATTTATTTTGTAATCATAATCATCAACAAACGACCAACGTAAAGATGATTGGTGATAAATGTCATCTAATAAAACAATACATACCAGAGGGCACTGTTTATTCAGACGAAATTATTATTGCTCGGGCTAGAAATAAAATATGAAGAAGCAAAATTTCATTATCAAATATATTTTATATGAAGGTGATCCGATGTAGAAAAAGTATTGTTTTCATACGAAATACGCATGAAATTGACTGAGACTTATAAAATAGAATCCCGCATGATTATGGAAAGTTCACGGTGTTGAATATTTGAGACGACAAGTCTTGAATAAATTCGAAAGAAGAATTCTTGGCATCTGATTGTTAAATTTCTTCATTCGCGTTCTATCAACACTTATTGAAAATGTTTGCCTTTCGTAGCTAGTTGAATGGTATAAACTATATTCAAAACGAAATTATTTTTTATTTTTTATGTTATACTGTTGAAAAATCGTTTTTTGAACTATTCATGTTATTGGACAAACAATTTACTGAAATTTTTTGTTCTTAGATTATGTTTATTTCGCATCAGTAGTTTTCTAACGTAGGTTTATTTGGCATAAGAAAAATATTTCACATCTGCATACACGATCCGTTCAATATTGTTGACTAAGTAGAGGAGAATGATTCAAATGTGACACAAAACAATCGAGAAAGTCGTAGAGCTACTAGTACTCATTTTTTCAGTATCATCAGTTACTGGCACACCTCATAAATATTGCATGTCATATAAAATATACATATGGGTATTACTGTGTTTCTGTTACTGATGCGTTCATGCTCTTAGTGTTTTTATATTATTTTCTCGTATGTTACGTCTTTTACCAGAGACTTCCTTAAGTTATTCATATTGTGAACTAATTCATTCACTTCATTTTCTATTGTATATGTTCTTCAGAATAAGATAAAAGTTACAATGGAAACGAACTCCGGTTGAGTATCCAAATATTCTTGATGCGAAACTTCTTGTGAAAAGATGCATAGCTAAATATAGTCCTCGTTAACATTTCTTTCCAAGCTTATTCTATCAAAAAGAAAATGAACCAACAATAGAATTTGTTGAATATATCAAAGCATCACATAGTAGGTGAAGTATTAGTTAAGTAACTTCCAAGAGAGAGGAGTATAATGTAGGGGGGGGGACGTTTCGAGCATATTTATACTGCCGGAAAAGTATATGAATCATTCCTTTTGCTAGTATCTACATTTCTAAGCACGAAACCAGCGCTCGAGATATTTTTACGCCACTCTGAGAATTCTACTTGTAAAATAAGAAATGTTTTATTACTATAGGTCGCTTCATCGCAACGTTTGTGTCTAATGTACAACGAAATCCATTATATTTCAACTGTATTGGTGGGCCATGTCTTGTTACATTTTTTTGTTTTCTATTTATATGAGTGACTCAGCTGCCATCATTGATACTTATCACAAATTCAGTTATGAGCAACGAATCGAAAATATGTTTAGTGTTGAACTCTTCATCTTGTATACTAATGAATGATTACCCATGGTATCGATACTTTTATAAGAAGCAATACGTCAAGAGACAAAGAGCAGATTATTGTCAAACATGAATTATGCTTACTTACTAAATGAAGTATAAGAAAAAATAAGACATACAAATCATTTTTTTGGCGAAGCAATAGACTTTATTTATTTTAATCGCTACAGAAAATACAAAATAAACACGAGAATGTCTGTATGTTGTTTTTTTCAAGAAAACTAGTTCGTAGAATAAAACCAAACTAAACACGTTTGAGTATATTCAATTGTCGAGAATCTCTAGGTCCACCAACCCACATATCGTCTATGTTGATATTATCGACAGTTTTGACAGCTGTTTTCAAATAAAGTCCATTTTTGGAGCCGTAAGCCGTTTCTGCATCTCTTAGCACACGTATCACTTTCACCAAGTGAGCATCCTCGACTAATTTGGTGTTCAGACATCGTTCAATAACGTAATTCCAATTGTGTATATTATCATCGATCTTGTAATTGTAAATAAGTTGTTCATTAATCTCTGGTCGAAGTTGAGAAATGTACAACATAGTAGCAATGTAGAAGAATTGCCAAAGTATACGTTCGACGAGTTCTCGATCATTTATATGTGGATATATTGAACGAATAGCGTGCATTGATGTAACCAAATGAAGAAAAAAGAAATCGAAAACAATTTGATCGGGTTTGTGCGTGGCACCATACACATAGACGGCGCAGTCGAATATATTCTCGATGACTTTTTCAAGATTGTTAACATCGATTAGCCATTGATCGAGATAGGATAGAACGATATCGATAGATTTGTGTACGCTTGTCTCCAAGTTATTAACACCTGGTGCATCAAATAATGGTAATCGATCATCTAAACGAAGATCTTTAAATATTTCAAGAATCGATTTCGATCCGGCTTTGGGTGATTTCAATTTGTCGACAAATTCATGATGGTAGTTGTAGCATACTGCAGTTAGTGTCAACGCTTCAGAAGCTACTATTGGACTATTCAATTCTAATGCATATCCAATATGAATGAGAGGATGTGCCACACCACTTACTAAACTGTTGATCATTGGTTCTGGCTCATTAGCAAGCAATAATTCGAAGAATTTCTTCTTCCACTCAGTGCCACCTGTCGTTAATTCTTGATCGAAAAAATCTCGATATGCTTTGCAGAAGTGTTCATCACCAAGCGATTGTCTCCAATTCTCAGTGGTGATCTCGTGCGGTGATGCTTCGTATGGCGCAGCTCCTTCACACATGAGTTTGTAAAGTTCTTCAAGTCTTTCATCAGTGATACCCAAGAAGTAGAGAGTTGCTAAGTGATGTGTCATATGAGTGTGAAAGCCACGATTGTCAAGAACTTGATAGTGGGCATTTGCATCTGCAAGCAGCTTGTCAAGTACAGCACGACTCATCGAGGATTGAATGGATGTAATATGTTGACTATATTATTTTCGATTGTATTGTATATATATATGTGCAAAATTTTGCATCGTCATCAAGTTCTGTTCCGTTCTACTCCTGTTCTTAACAAAAACATGTCTGTGTTGTCTCACAATGACGAAAGAAAACATGGCTTCATTCCGTTATTTTTTTTCTGTTGGTTGAATGATCCAATCATTAATATATTGTGTGTATACACTTAACTTCTACCTAGTAAAAGGCATTCACAGATGCTGTTATTATATGTAAAAAATGTGCATTAGACCAATTTAACATTGTTCAAATGATTGACTAATATTAGCCGCTGATTTTTAATCATCTAAACCATTTCAATCAAAATTATGTTCTAAACGACAGATGGCATTGCCTTCTGTACTGAATGAAATCTACAAAAAAAGTTTGCCGTTTTGTTAAAGGCGTTGAACACATGTTACAGGCAGTGTCGAAAAATCAAAGATAACATTGACCATGGAACTATTTGACAAACAGCACACACCACGTATGTTCATATCTCAAACATTGATTATTCGTGAAAAATTTCATATTTAAGGTCATTAAACGGTTACTTATCCTATAGGAATTTTTAGAAGGGGATAAGTTAAAAATCTTGAAATTATATGTTTGAATTCCAACCTAAGACTTTAGACACCCGGATCATCAACAGTGAACTAAAACATCAATTTTTTAAAGATAAATCTTTGTACTATCGGATTAAAAGATACTGTTGTTCATTTGAAAAGATGTATCAGATCAACATGACGATAGTTCATATCGGAGGTTTTTTCCTCGTTTCCTCGGTTGTTATCATGTGAATGACTGTTTTTCTGATGGAGAAACATCCTCCGTATTCATATTCTTGTAATTGATCGAACAAGTCTCATGCGTTGACTATCAACAAAGGCGATTTCAGTATTTCAATCAGCGTATACCGTTGAAGATACTTTTACTCTAACAACTCAGATTCTACTTAATATATTATGGATAGCCATCAGAATGATATTATCTGTTTTCAATAAATATCACGTATAGAATATTTACCCTACAACATTTTCCTACTCATCATTTCGAAACCATATACGGAAAAATTCTACGTTAAATCTATATACTTTATTAGGAATAATACGAATCACAAGATCAAATCACTTGAACAATTATTATTTTTGCTAGTATACAAAGGCACAGACAGAGTCAACAGTTGTATCACATATCCGGTAATAAGCTCATGTTTTATCCCAACTAATCGATCGTTGTTTGAACGACTGATTTAATGAGGCAGCTAGTATGGGCGGAAGACATCGGATCCCCCCCCCACCCTCATATCTGTGTTAGACGTAGGTTTCCTTTGTTTTTGAATCTTTTCAATATATTTTTGTTTTGAGACACCATCAAATTTATAATCTATATAATTATGAAAACAACAGCAAAAGAAAATTGATATGTTTACGATGTAATTTAAAATAAATAAAATAACTATATGGAACACATAGGTGGATTGACAAAACCAAATACATTCAATTCGATTAATAATGAAAAAATAACGAATATTCCATAGACAGCAAGAAAAAAAATACCAAGAAATTGATCTAAATACCATTTTCTACCATGAAAGCTCATCACCTACAATCAGAAGCTAAACGTCATGAAAAAGTCTATCGATGTAATTTCTTTTTCTTACTGTTATAACAACAATGCCGAGTAATAATACCGAATCGTACAAAAGTCCATTCGAATTTATGTGTACTGGCTCACCACTAATTAATGTTTTAAAAAACCATGGTAAAGCAAGTCCAACAAGTAAATCAAATACATTCGAACCAAATGTATTTGATACACCCATATCAACGAGACCTAAACAATCAATCGTTTTATGCTACACTCAGAGGAGAGGGGGAGGGGTCGGACGTAATATGAATATAGGTTACGTTTTCCTATGTTTAAAGGCAAAGTTTAAAAGTAGGGAGGAGATGTTACGACCCTGACTACAATAGTTCTAAACTATTGCAAAAATTGTGTAAACATAGTCCAAGAACCTTCGATACTTGTTCGAATAATCTGCATTGAACTTCTTCTTACCTTGACGAACAACTAAAACACTACTAAGTGCATCTGGAACACTGCTACCAGCAGCGAGGAATGTTATACCCATGACACTATCCGGTATACCAAATGTAAAACCAATGATTGTCACCATCCAAACCATGAAATAAGTTAGTATACATAACCAAACAATGGTCATTGTAAATGTTAATGGATACCATTTAAAGTATCTATGTATTTTGAAAAACATCGATATTATGTCAATAAAATCTGTTTTACTTAATACCTTGGATTTCGACAATCGGGAAGAGTATAATAGAACAGTATTCGAATGGGTACAGCAAATATCCATTTCATAAATTCCATGATATTATACTTGTAATTTGGAACATTTTTCCATTCATCATACGTTTCATCAACGGCTAATAGACTAGAAAATGTTAAGAGATAATATTTTCAATTGAAAATATCAGTATAGTAATACCTTGGTGTTCGGCCTTGATAAAATGAAAATCGTCGTTCATTGATCGGTTTATCCGGTCGACTAATACCTTGTCCTGTTCGTAATTTTAACTATAAAACAAACAATATTTTGTTTTATAGTCAAAAATTTGACATCTTTCATTATTATACATGTACGATAACATAACGAGCAGCCATTTGAAATCTCGTACGTCCTCGAAAATATTTTGACATCATTAACTTTAATGTTGCTGTTTCAAAATCTATGGAAATATGTGACATTGCAATAATATCATCGATGGGAATTTTCGTTGAATCATTTTCATCTTCAAAACGTTCTACAAAGAGAATTTCTTGGATGAATTTTTACATAATAAATATAGCATGACTAACGATAAGTAGTATTCATGCCATAGCTTTTTTGTGTTTGAGCATAATTCATAATTGGTTCATCGACTGCATTGAACGTTGCGAATGTTTGCCATCGTTGAACAATATATCGTTGGAGATTTTGATTATTACTATTAAAAGTAGAAGAATAGTTGGAAAAAAAAACTGCAAATGTTTGACTTGTTTCATGTACCACATAATAATTATGTATCCAACGTAGATCAAAAGAAGAAATGCTGATTCGAATAATGTTATGCGACCATCAGATAAACACTATCATGCAAAACAAAAACGGTAAGATGCACTTTATTAGATTCGTGTCAATGATACTTACTATAATTAAGACTATGATCGAGAGAGCGTAATACACCGAATCTCGACATAATGGCCTATGTGTGAAAATTTACAGTATCAATAAAAATATCCGGCCTATTTCTTCGTGTTTCCTTCTCAAAAATGTTAAGCTCATGGCACAGAAACGATGGTAAAATATTACAACTGATATCACAATGTTCTCGATACATGTTCATTAAGTAAACAGTAGAAGACCTCGCAGAGTGACTTTTTCATACCCAGTCCTGCCCCTGTTGACAAAAATGACATAAAATAAAAAAGCATTCTGTCCTGCCATATAATTGTGTTAACAAGATAAACATAATATTAAAAACAATCTCTCATCTGGTCTAGTCGACCCTTCAGGGTCACAGTAGAGTACCCTGTTGAGTTGACACGCTGTCTTAACCCCTAACTCGCATTATAATCTGTAAGCAAGCAATCGTCCACATTCTATTATACAATTATGTTTTGTTCAAACTCATTTTAGTGCAATGCAATACTTGAGAAGCAAAGAAAAAAGAATTGAAATACACAACACAATATAAGCATACATAAAACTTGATTAGAAAAAATATTCAACAAAAGAAAATGACCTTCATGATTTTGAAGCAGAGGTATCTACAGGGTGACGTTTTTTACCCTGCTCTATGGACAACTCTAGTAAACATAAGCAATAACTAGTTTGGCAATAAAAAATTCTCTGTTCTATTTGAAAAGGCACAGTAAAGAGCTTATCTTTGATGATTAATGGTTAGTTAGAAAATCGATGACAACTTCAAAGACTCAAAGCAGTGACAAACATTGTTCCAAAGAAAAAGATTTTAGATTATCTTTCTGAATAACAAAAAGCAACAGTACTAGATAAAATATAGTTATAGAATCTGTAGAAAATTAAAGCAAAAAAACTATTCTCTAGTGACTGTTTCTTAATCTAACACGAATGAATTCTTTTTGAAGAGCGGCATAGTTTTTAATCTAGAAGATGTCTTGTTATTGATCGTGTCTTTTATGAAGTATAGAACCATGCAATTCGACGTATTTTTCTCCATAGCTTTTTAATTTTATTAATCCTATTCTTGTGTCGAATTTCACGAGATATCAACTACAATATATCGGTAGCCATCGGTTTCGTGACAGTCAATATTGTATATGATGCATCTCGGAGGCGTAACAATTCTCTAGAGATTATTTTCTTGAAATCACTATCTCAACAATAGGTGACCTTCGAAATAAAACTGTATGTATATATTTATTTGCCATTGGTTCAATTTTATCCCTTCGAATCTTACGTTAATTCGAAGTAGCCTATTCAGATATTAATTGAATCCAAATTGATGATATGATATCTATTTACTTACCACCAAGTTAATCGAATAGCCTAAATATAGACATACTTCATTCATCGATCATTGTTTATCTATCGAACTTACTCGATTAACAAACAAACCACAAATTCCAATGACACACACCACATTGAATACAGCTGAACCAACAATTGTTCCAACACCTACATCACCTTTGGCCACAAATATGCCTAAGTTTCAAAATCATTCAAAAGGACAATATTCTATTCCAATCGGCATACCAATAAGAGCAGTAAACAGTTCTGGCGATGATGATCCACCAGCCATGAATGTTGCACCAGCAACATCTTCATCAAGATTCAATCTCTAATATAGAAATATAGAAAAAATCATGATGTGTGTTACGCAGACTTTCTAACTTAAGGGATTATGAATCGATCGCTTATTCTACTTCATCAATTAACTGTTATTCATTGATTAGAAATCGACATTTACAATAAAATCTACATACCGCACAAAGTTTATCAAGCGCCGCAATAAAATAATCATCGACCAATATAGCGATAGCAATAAAAATATAAAAACAAGCAAATAAATGGAATATTATAGCTCCCTGTACAATAAAATTTATTTTAATATTGATGAAATGAAAACAAACGTCTAGTTACGTGACGTCGTTGAGTTTGTGTGAAAAGATCTTCGGGAAATTCACCAATAGCTTTAATTGAAATTAAGATATACCTTATCAATCGTTTTCTAAGAAACTTCACATGATATTTACCAGGTTCAGTACAATTTTTCATTTGTCCCGGTTGCCAACTAATTGTACTGGATTCAACAGTACTAACTGATAGTGTCAATAGTAAACCATCGTCGATTGATTCTAAATAAAGGAAATATATAAAAACTGAAAGTCTCATAATTAGTGACAATTAATCATGTGTGCATAATTATGTGTTGTTTCTTATCTGTATAAAAACGATATAAGCAGATTTCTATTCTAACCATTGTCAATAATAGGTTTTTGCAATCGATATTTTGACTTTGATGTTCTATTTGGTGCAGCATCGCTGAGTCGAAATTGATATCCAATTATATGAGCCAAGGCAAGGCCAACCAGGAAACGAATAAAAAATTTGACATTATGCTTATTGATAATATTAGAGCTGAGTAATCGATGGGATCTTTGTGAAATCGATGAATTTCGAATCATAATCTCTTAATCTAATGAATGTTGTCTATAGAGTTTGTAATGTTATTCTTCTTATTGTCCATCCGTTATCTCTGCTTAAGAGCAGTGACATTGAGAAAATCGAGAGAAAAAAAATGATTTGATAAACTGCATGTCAGGAAAAGAATGAGAGACAAGCTTCTATAGAAAGAGATAAAAAGAAAAGAAAAACGCCTCTACTACACAATTAATTATTGCAAATAAAGAGGAATGAACTAAAAAAACGCCTTTCACCGGAAACAAATAGAAAGACGACGAGAGAAATGTCAACCGCATGAGAATAGCAATACAAAAATTGAACTAGATAATGCCATAAGAAAAGGAATGTTGATAGTGATCATCATATTGACTGCAAATTGTGAGAAAAAAAACTACTTCAACATCATGGAAAGAAAGAAAAATAGGCTACGCAAATATATCGGTCATCGATGCATTGTCTTCTTCTATTCTTATTTATCTTATTCAGAATTCAGCTAGCTAAATTATGGCTTCTCGTCAGTTTAATTTCTAGTTTAGCAATTCCATAAAAATGATGAACATATGCATATATGCAAGCTAGCAAGTCTGCTAATAGACATGCATGAATTTATGCATAAAATAGGACATGAAAATCAAAGAATGACACGGATCGTGTGTCATCTTATTAGCACACCAAAGAGTCCCCTAACTCTACTAGTCTAGAGAGAGAGAATACAGAAATCATTTGAAGAGAATCACCTAAGAAAATCTTCTTCGATTATTACCAAGGTACAGCAAATATCCAATTGAAGATCTATAGAATGGATAGATAGCATGTTTCGATTATTATTTTGACTGACTTTTTATAAAAATTTGAGTTTCTTTTCATTAGTGTTAATCCTGATGGAAACAATCAAATTATCTATTCATCAATCTGTAAATTCTAATAGTCGCATAAGAAAATAATTTAGTTATGTTTCTAGTATTTCTTATAAACTATAGTCAAATAAATTGAATTATCTATCATACATATTTACGACAAACCATAAACATTTATCAATCATGCGACCGAAATAAATAACTTTTTGATAAAATAAAAACCCGTTGATTCGTACGAAACAGAATTCAATGATGAAAATAATCGATAGATTGGTTAGATTAACGACCATCTTTTGGAGCCTTTTTCTCTTCAAATTAGCTGAGTATTTACTTCACGTAAATACAATAGATATTTCTCTCGAAATGAAAATAAGATTTCTAGTCTTCATAATCAAACTGACAGTGGCTTCAAATAGAAATGAAGTCAAAAGAATAATGCTGATTTCCGTTTGCTTAGCTTTTATCTGTTGTTATTATTCAAAACTACTACAATGGAATTTTCTATGTGAAAAATGTCCGTGAGCAGATGTTGAATGGAGAGCATCCATTGCGAACATTAAAACTCAATGCATTTTATTTGCAGACTGAACTGAGTTTGTTCGTCTGTTCTAATGAATTAATCAACCATGAACTTTCACATTAAAAACTAAATGTCACAAGAATAATAAATGAATCGCAGATTCAACAAAATTTTTCATGGAAAAACTGTTAACACAATCTATACAAGATTTTCAACGTGAAATATAAAAGTGCTGTTATGACTAATTGCGTGAAGATAGTTTTATTCTCTCTATCCTATATGACGTATGGATACACTAGTACAATGAAAAACGAGATAGATAGTCTAATGATTCTATTTGCTTCAATGCGTGTGATCGCTCAAGTGTACCGGTCATAGTATTAATACACATCGAATATCAACGAGAAAAACGACAGCACTGAGTCATTCTTACCTGTTTTGATTTTTCTATCGCCACAAACAAATCTCTCGTATTAATAGACACAAAAAACGATTTCGATTTTCATATCAAAAATAGGTTCGGAAAATTAGATTGCACATTGTATTGTCTATATATTAAGCTACAAAATGTTTGATCTAGGCAAAAGCAGATCGAGAGGGTTTAGAAGCAATTTTGAATATTCCTAAGTCAGTAAACTATGAGAAGGCATATTCTTTTGTTTCGAAACATAACAAGATTCTTGTGGAGCGAATTTTTAGAAAGAATCCCTCAAAGTCCCATCTCGACAAACATTTCACTATAGGTTTCTATTCAACCATAGAGTTAAGGACTCTATCTACGGATTCGATTCTCATACAGTTAGGAAAATATTTAATAACTACCTTTCAATTTAGTTAATTTTAATATGCATGAGGCTATAGTAACAGAAATTGTTCCGAAAATTAATCTCTCTAGAGAATCATAGTCAAATGAACATTGTGAATATCTCATTTTGGGTATGCATACACATTGAAATGATGTCAATTTTCATTGATGATAGGACTCAAGACGGATGCAGATAAAAGTTCCGTTATTCTATTCGATGATTGATTCCTCAACAAAAACTGTAGACTTTGTTATCTATCACAAGTCTCGATTTGCTTAGAGTGATAAGCAGAACATATTGTCTTCAAAACTATCATCACTATTATTTAATTATTTTTCATGCTTTTGACTCATAATTCATTATAAACAAGTAGAATATAAATAGAAAAAACTAGTATTCATAGCTGTTCGATATTAATTAATGAGACACATGCTAATATTACAATCATAGTTTTGATTTTTCTATTGCTATACAAGAAAATATAAAGCTACATCTCCCGTAGCTATATGTATTATAGCAAACTTATTTATATTGAACTTCATAAACAAAGAATTCGAACATAATCATTTTTCTTTATTTGGCAACACGTCTTTATCAAAAAGAAACAGTAACATTAGTCATTTTCTATCTAAGGAACAACTGATTTTTTAAATTTATGAGGGCGTTTTTATCTCTCGAAAACTTCACTCACATTCATCAAGATACTTCGATTAAATATCTTCATGCATCGGGCAAAATATTGAAGTCTTTCAAACATCTGAAGGATAAAGTTGTAAGAGTAAAGAGATGTTAAAGCGAGCTATATAAATTGAAAAAAGATGAAACTCCAGGAAAAGATTTTGTGATAAATACGAAAAATACAATCTTGATGGACAACACCACCTGTAGACTACGTTGTTCTCAGAAATTAATGTGAGAAGTAAACGAAATTCCATCTATTTCATTTTCTATGAAAGCATAAAGCTAGAAAAAATACTGAAGCAGACACCTGCACCCTCAAAAAAATTAAAAATAGCGAAGACTTACATGATAATTATTAAAAAACCATCATGTTGCTAGGGACTTCTCAAAAACGCATTTCATACCAATCCATACAAAGTTTCAATTTTTAGTATTTTTCTCGCACTCTTGTTGGCAGGCAAGCCCCTTAGGATTCTCATGAGGCTTGAAGGAAGACAATTGAACCTTTGATCGCAAGTCGCACATCCTCCCTATACTTTTCCCAAGATTCAAATAATATCTATCAACGTACAAAACTTATTGATGATCTTCGAATCGTTTGAATAGACTAATCATGTTATGAATAACAATCATTAAATATTTAAAGCTTTTTTTAATAATTACTATGGGATTCAAGCGGTTAATTAGAATGTTGGGGTTTGTTTCGATTTCAAATAGTTGAAGTTCAACGGAAAACGTTAACACGGAATTTCTGTCAGTTGTAATCGTTTCCTTCTATTGGCGAGTTCCATCAGTTTTTCTCAATGTTCCTGTCCAAAACAATTCCAACGCAGGTAGACTGATGTAATTGCCTATGTGTATAGACAAGATAGTGATGAAGTAAAAATAACTGATAGTAGTGGTTATTACCGTTCCGTCTGCGAGAGTTTTAGCAATTTCCCCGGCTCCGTCTTTTGTGATTTCATTATTTTGAAGATTAAGTTGAGTCAGTGTCTATGTAGAAAGTGCCGAGTCATATGTGGAAGATGCCTAATAAAATATGTATTACTCTGTTGATTCTGAGGGCGTCAGCAAAAGCATATGCACCTTGATCCCGTATTTCATTCAATCTTAGGTTGAGTGAAAACAGTGTCTGTATGCAGAATTCAATATTTATAAAAAAGAAAAGAGACAGTAGATAATGTAATACTTCGTTTATTGTGAGACTTTCAGCGAGTTTCTGTGCTCCTTCGTCTCGGATATCGTTACACCCAAGGTAGAGCGAGATTAGTGTCTATTTAGAAAGTAAACCTCGGTATGACGTCGATGAATAAAAAATAGTTTATTACTTTATTCTTGGTGAGAGCATTAGCAATATACGTTGCTGCTTGACTTTTGATTTCATTGTGTCCAAGATGGAGTGAAGTAAGTGCCTGCATATGCAATGGCTTATTCAGAGCATAGAAACAACTAGAAATATGTGTCATACAGTGTTCCTTGTAAAAGCATGAGCTATATGTTGTGCGCCGGAATCACCTATCTGATTACGTTCAAGATTGAGTATGCTTATTGTCTGTGCAAAAATCAATGATAGAAAAACAAATAGGAGTAAAGAATTGTTCACTACCCAGGTCAATCAGAACGATCCGTAAACGGTCGTAAACGATGCAATTTCGGTGATATACGATGGTCGTGGCGGTCGATCGTTTACGAATGATCGTATACGAGATTATCAC
>OENT01001991.1:0-30601 GCA_900239685.1 Rotaria macrura | reverse complement strand
GCAGCTTCAGATATGGTCTTGGGTGGGCTCAGCCCACCCTGAAGAAAATTTCTGGCGCCGCTACTATCCATATGGTCTTACTCGGATGTCCGATGTTAATATCTATCGACATACGAAATTTGTCCCATAGAATATCTGAAGTTTCGACAGTAGTATCATTACCAAAATATTTTCGAATAGAATATCCGTATGGTGTCATGCTCGATTTGAGCAAATTTCCTCAAGCAAGCAAATTCTACGATCAAACTGTCTATTCTAATCCTTGGTTACAAACGAATTCTTCAATAGTACTTCGCTCATGTAATTTTGAAAATTATCTTAACAGTTTCCCTCATCCATTACAATGTATTCATCATCATCTTTCTATTGAATGTAAATTTGAGCTACGGTCATTTGAATACGTAGATTTTATTCGTCGAACAATTCCAAAGATCAGGGTACTATATGCAATGCAGCAACACAGTGGTAAATAAGTGATGACAACTATGACGGCATATGATAGAAGAAAAGGACCCTGTACATTATGTCGATCAGATGAGAACACGTCATTTAACTTTAAATATCCTTCAAAAGCGATGCGTTTCTTCTATACTGATCGTGCATATGATTGAATCAGATTAGCTAGATTTTCTTGTTTTTCACAAGATATTAGAAATTATTAAAGATAATTTTTAAAAATCTAGATTTTGTAAAGCATTTCACAAGGAATCTTTTCCTAAAAAAATTTGTTTTTCTTTTCTCAAGTATCAGTGAAATAGATGCAAACTACTGCGACGCCAATTCTTTATGTGTCACGCATTACTTTCATTGGTAAAATCTTTTATTTATCTTATAATCTATTATTCAAACGATCTTGAAGAAAGACCCTGGTGCCGTGGACGACACTATCTTCCGTAATACGTACTAAAAGAACATGTTCTATTTTTTTACAAGGTTTTGTCCTTTACATGTCATGACGACATAAAAATTTTTCTTTGTCGACACAAAGGCATAGTCATCATCGGCGAGCTTTGTAAAATGCGCTCCATTTCTCTATTTCATAAACAAGATTTACTTTGTTTTACTATGTATCTAGAAACACGTGCTTTATTTTTTCTTTGGCTATTACAAAAATTACTTGTGTGAATAGATCAATTAACTGAAAGCGAATAGAACCCATTCAATGTGCTTTTATTGATTGAAATACATAGATTTCTTATTCGATTTCGAATTTCTTTCTTTCAACTTCTGTAGAGACACAATAGAAAATGTGCGTCTCCCATTATGTTTGTTTTCAATTAGTATAATGAAACAACTATAAATGCCTTTGGTCTTTCTACAACAAACAACAACATTTCTAACTTTTGCGAATTCGTTGATTGCCGTTAAAATTAAACGGAGAAAATGCAACCAAATATAGTGGGAGAGTAAACGAACAGGATTTCAAGTGAATAAAATGTAGAGACAAACACTTTCAAAGTTTCCTTTAAAGAAACGAATAGCGTTTCTACGATTTTGCTGAATTGAGTGATATTCGTATGTGATAGGATGTTGATAAAATTGAATCACCAACACTTTTCGTCTTTCTTTACTAACTGTTGTCTTTGAATATGGTCATTCTAACTCAATTTTTAGTTACGTGAGATTTAACTTTAGTCATTTATGCTCTGTCCTTGAAAAGAGTGAGGTAAAATGACACTTTGCCTAATCATTGATATCAAATTATTAGAAACCACTTATATGAAAGCGAAACAAGTTGACTCATAAAAAACACCAGATGGGCAGTTTCAAAATTGAACGCGGCCTAAATAAAAAGCCAAACGATTCTCGTAGCATTCACTTCACTTCAATCATCAATAGAAATAATTAACTATGAATACGTTCAAAATTCTTTCATTCGTTATATGTGTGACTTTTGCTAAGTCGGCTAATCTTCCTGAGTTGCATACTATCGAGACCATATCATTCAGATATCCTTATAGTTGTCAACCAGGTCCATCAAGTTACGAAGGTACTGCTCTGTTTCTGACCGAGTATGGCGTATCAAGAAATAGTCCCGATCTTCTGTACAATGGTGCTTGTGGCTCTGATGGGTCGTTTGATGTGATGCTGGCTGGTGATGATTTTGGTATGTTAAGCGATATGGGTGATGTCTCATTGGAAAGTGTTACAGCATCGAAAGCTTTCAACTATGAGAATATCGTTGGCGCAGATAACCATTTCATCAGAAGTATCCAGGTAGTTAGTGGTCATACTTATGCTGCACTTTTAGCCAAAAAAGATGTTCGAGCATTGTTCGTTTTTCGTGTTGAAAGTTATGAACGAAGTGGTCCAGCTACAATTTCATATGCTGTTAAGCAATATGGTATTGTTCATTCGGTTCAAGAATCAACCGGTTTCTCATGGGATGAGCCAAATCATTGAATAGATTTTTTAAACATACATACTGGCGTTTTAACAACGATAACCTATTTCTTACTGTACATTTCTTGCAATTACGATAAAATATAAGATTATACTTAGAAATTCAAAATCATTTAAAAAACAAACGAGTCATACGTATAAGGATAAATATAAAACTAAAGGATTCAATTTCCATAGATTTCGATATAACAAGTGTTAGCCGTTGCTTGTTCGTCCTTCATGAGAAAGTTTATTTAGAAGAGCTACCAAGACAAGCATGTCCTCACTAACCCCGTAAATGCGCTATTAAAATTATTGAATACAATTAAATTCAGTGATAAATGTCGCGCCATGCTTAAATTTATAGGCAAATAATTATTTTTCAGAGCAGCGTAAAAAAATATGAACAAACTTTTTATCCAAAACTTTTCTCTCTGCCTGTTTGAAGATTATTAACATCAATTTCTTTCAACCAATCGTAATCAATTTTCACTGTCATGCTTTATTTGATGATTCATCTACGATAACATCGACTGTGTTACTATTATTTTATGCAACAATATTAAAATAATATCGATGAATTTTGATCTCTCAGTACCCTTTAATACTGCACAGCAATTCGTAATACACTGGATTAATCAGTGCCCTTACAGTTTCGATTTTATGAAATAGGCCCAGTTGTTGTGTAATTATTTTTCTTGCTTCTATTGTTTTCCATAAGGCGACTTTTATCTATTTTTTGCTATGGTGAGTTATGGACGGTTTCAATCGGAAACTGTCGTTGAAAACTTAAAATGAACGTTGTTTCTTTATGGATGAGATCAATTTTATCGATAGAGAATAGAATTTATATTAAAAGATTCAGAATTTTGGTCGAAAGTGCAAAAATTTGCACAAATATTTTATAAGGATAAAAATACGAAAGCAAACACTAGTTTGAAAGACATCACTTAAGATCTTATCATTGCACAGTAAATACTATAGCTTATAGAATGTGCCTGTATAAAACATCTAATCACACTTGAGAACTGATAAACTGTATGTACATGCCGAAGGAATATCGTCGTCGTACGAATAAATCTTCGTGACTGTCGGAATCACTCAACAATATATAAGATTCGATCATTTTATTTAAAAGTAACATGTACACACAATATTTTACTGTAGTGGGCAAAAATGAAAGAAAACAGATGCCAAGTCAGACGCCAAAGACAAATAAACAGTTTCTATAATTTGTATGATAATTATTTCTTTATAACATTCGATCTCGTCATTTGTTTATCTTTGGTTGAAGCAAAACAAAATCCATGTACGTATATACGATGAGAAGATAAAGTCAAAGTCGATAAATCAACAGGTACATTCATTTTTGCATTCATCTCATTTGCTTTTCTCATACGATAAAATATATTTGATTCAAATTCAGTTGTTTGAATTTTTTCAATGATGAAATACTCATATGCCTTCAGTTAAGTTTCAACAGTTTTATTTACTAACAAACTCCAGACAGCTTTTTTACCGATGATCAAGACTTTGATTGAAGATGAAACAAACATTATATAGGAAATTTTAAACAACAACTAGAATAGTTATTTACGAAAATCATCGGTTAACAGTTAGAGTAAATCAAGTCCGAAAATGTTTTTTCAAAGCTCTTATTTTACGTAGTCATAAAAATGTTGTCCAAGATTTTAAAAAAAATCCTTTAATGTCTTACAGAAAACATGTAGACGAATATTGAAGTTTGGTTTTTCAAATACATTACTAGATTGAAAGAAATTTGTGTAAAAAAAGAACTTTGATGAAGATTCTAGAGTATATCAATCGGAACGATCTACAAAACATCCAACAAGGGGTTCCAAAGTATTTTATTAGATGTTTATTCTCGCCTAGATTTAAACCCTTTCGAACGCAGAGGGAGAGAGAGCGATTGATTATTATTTTGTTACTAGAGATCACTACCCATTACTCATTAAGCTATTGATTGTTAATATTCAATTGCATTTCTCTAGTGTAAAGTTCAGGGAAGTTTTGTTTCACCCTGCTTTCTTATAGAGAATGTTAACGTAACTTCTGCGTATGAAAAATAAAAATTCAAACGCTTGCCGTATACCCTATATGAGTACCTAAAAGAAAATTTTCTCAAGAAATGATCATGTGATACTCGGTGTTATTTTTTCTGTAATTAACAACTACTCTTTCGTCATGAAAGTATTAACTTCAACAAAATCCTGTTACGGAAAATGCCCAGTTGACTTTCAGAAAAGTTGTTCAAAGTCCTTACTCTTTATAGGTGAATCATAACAAAATGCAAGAATTTAAGGAAACTCATTCAGAAAAATTCGTATCATGATACAAAGAGAATGAAAAAATCCAGTAAGAATCGATTATTTTCTAACTTCTGTATGAATGTTTCTCTCTACGTCGTTTGAAAGCTAGTACACGATTTTCATCGAAGTTTTAGATCTCATCGTTGACATACTCAATTAATAAATCGTATCTGCAGAATACTACGAGGAAAACATTCATAAACCATTTTCAAGACGGGATGATAAAGTACGAGATGACAAAAATTGTCTTATGGTGGCCTCTGTTTGATACAGACTTTATCAACACTTCATTTATCTAGGATAGAAAAAGCTCTGGCTTGTTGATTAGATATTCGTCTATAATAATAAGTCAGCATCAGCAAATAAGATTCGATACAATTTCATGGAACGAGAGAGCATTATTGAATAACTTGTAATTGTCTAAGAATTAGATAATAACGAAAGCGAAAAGTATAACGGTGAACCATAATGAATCAGATTAGATGAGTATCGATTTTTTTCTTTATTACTACTCAGATAAAAATTATTCAATTATGCTCGGAAATAAAGAGAATTTGAAACTAAATAAAGGATTTTATTTCACTATTGAAAAAACCGTTTTGCTATTTTTACACTTTCTTTTCTAAATGTCAATACATCAAAGAACGTCTAATTACACTTCATTGTTGCTCATACTATTCAAAATAAATTTATTATCGACTTCATTCGTTTGCAATGGGAATATTGAATTTTTCCTGATGAATGAAAATTCTTCATCTTATTATCGGTTAGATATTGAAAGGCAATTTAGAAAAACTTCCCTTTTTTGTTTCATCATTGAACAGCTTGATTCACAAGTTATTCAATACATAAACTCGTTTGAAAAGTCAATATGGAATAATGCAATGCTGTATAATCTTTCATTTGAAAGGTTAATCGAACTTCATGTAACTATAAATGAAACGACCAGTTGTTCGTTAGAGAACTTTTTTATGTTAAACAAAACTTTATTTGTGAATTTCATACTGATTATGTCGCATGTTGTCCTTCGGTTTTTTTAATGATCTACTTAGTGCGACCACAGAATACAGCTATATTTAGATTTATGATCAAAGAAAATAAATTATTTCACACGTTCATGTAGACCTATAACTTGAATTTTTCTATCTTGTGGACACATTATTAAATACATTTTATGAATATTGCCGAAGAGAAAGACAATTATAATGGCATTAAATGTGATTTATGACGAACAATTCATTCTGTTCCTCATAATCAAATAAAAATAAAGAATAAAATATCAAACATGAAGTACAATAAATTAGTTGCATATCCGTCTCTGCTCGACTTAATGCTTTCATAGAGTTTCATTTCGTATAGAAAATGAAGCGAAATTCGATTCTTAAATTATATGTACGGAGATAATTGATATTATGAGAATACATGACGTTGAAACTAGTGATACTAATTGGGTTGGTGAAAATACATGGGAATGAGTATCAACATGAATTAGTTATTAATGATAATATGAATAGAAGAGGAATTTCTTGATATGTATTAGGAGAAAAAAAATACTCAGAATACGACACTAATCATGATAGAATACAGACTCGCATCTAATCAAGTTGCTTGCTACGTCTCTTGTATTATATTAATAATCAGTTTTTGTTTTTTTCTCTAAACGACTAGGAAAAAACACAGATTTCTATTGACAGATCTGTGAGAGTGGACACAGCTGTTAAAAATACTCATATATCAAACAAATTTGTTTTGATACAATCATATTATTTGTTTCAATTTTTTATCGACCACAATGTAAGTTAAAATCTTTGCTCATAAATTATTTCGATGAAATTCATAAAAGATTTTGACTTATTTATGATTATACTCTATTGAGAAATAGAAGCAGAATAAATCGACTACAAATGTCAGAACCCATTAGATATATTCATGTTGTATTCTGTTTGTCATTCATGTCGATAAGATTTGGGAAAAGGAAGAGAAAGAAACCTTTTCTTACTTATTTAATAGTATACTGAGTAGATATGGGCTCTCCGTTAGTTTTGTTTTTCTCATGTTTTTTTCGCGTAGAAGTTGTAAAAAATAGAACAAATAGAAAGTTTTCTAATTGCTTAAGACTCGAGGCATTGATTACAAATATGCGATCATTTTTATTTCTTCTATCAAATTCTCGAGAGATTTTATTGATCACTCTTAATAATCACTTTTAGCGACAGAACGAGCTTCTATAATAATGAGAATTGAATACTTTTCTTTTGTGTGTCTCTGTTAATTCCGATGTTATATTTACATGATTCATTTTCTCGTTGTTAATCGTCTTGCCTATTAGAATAAATCTGACAGTTGTTGTTCCGCCAATACTGAGAAGACTCTTCGATCTAGATTCTGTCTTGTCGATTTTTTGCGTAGTCAAGAATAGAAATAGTATAATATGACATCAATTATAATCATTTACTATTCTATTATGAACTTTAGTTTGATAATGTAACTAAACTGTAAGATTCGCTTTCTCAGAAGAAAAAAGTACGTCAACTTTCTTGATCATTTTTTGTTTTTGATGTAAAAAATCAATCGAATCAAAAGTCTGTCTTGATTAGAAGATTCATCTATTTTACACATCTCATTTTCTTCTTTACATACATTTTGATATCAGATCTGGGAATTTTCGAGAAAATGACAATGCAAATGAGTGAATAAGAAGAAAGAAAAAACAAGAATTCAACTATTTTCGAACTTCCTGAAGAAGACTAATTGAAAACTCGGCAAGTCTATTTTACTGACTAATGCAAATTATTTTTACAGCTCTAGGACACTTCTTAATAAAAATCTGCGGAAGTTATTTAAAAACCTATGACGTGTGAATTTCCTTTGTTCTCTAGTGATGGTTGCATCGGATAAATGTCCATTAAAAAAAATGTCACACTTTATCTTTATTTATTTGAACTAATTTCGATAGATATTATAGACGAAGAAAAGGAAGAAATTCTAGATCATTACAATAATTACAGAATAGTTTTTTTTCTTCTCATGTTTACTCGATGATGTCTTTTGTTCTTCTTCTTCTTCTTCTCATATGATAAAATTAATATTTATGAATGTAATCAGGGGTTGATAAGTCTGTTATCAAGAGTTCGAACCCTTAGGAACAATAAAATATCTTTCATTGTAAATTATTTTTTTAATAAAAGTTTAATAGATTTATGACAAAGTAAAAACAGTATTAAGGGTCGTACAGTTTGTATAGAAATTTGTCTTGAGCTATTTAATGAATAATGTGCGCCATGAACTGCAAATCATTCCTTAGGGCTATCTTTGCACAGCATCCTGCTCTCTTAAGTCTACGAGCTCGTGCTTCTTGATCAAGCGAAAGACAAAACTATACTCTTATTTTTTTTTCTTCTTCTTCTCATCATACGCACACAAATGAAACAGAAAAATAATATCATCCCGATTATGAAAACATTGCCAGAACTTTTGTCTTTTTTCAAAATCTAAAGATAATACATGGAAAACTCATCATTATTGCCGAACAATATTTCCTATCATAATTGGTGCATATCATGGACTGAAACAGTATATTTGTATGGATATATGATTCCAGCTATTGCTTTATTTATTTTTGGTTTCACTTTTAATCCGATAGCACTTTATTATTTTGCAACATCGCGTCATTTTAGTCGTACAGCTTATTCATATTATTTTTCGGCTATTGCTGTCGTTGATATTGTTCGTTTAATATTGTGGTTTCTGTTTCTATTACTGGACTATGTACTATTCAAATTACATTTTCATCCATTCGAATGTTCAGGACAAATTTTCTCTGAATTCGTAACAAGTTCTATAAGTGCCTGGCTAACAGTGGCACTTGCTGTTGAACGTTGTTTAGCTGTATGGGAACCACTTCAGACATATACTGATGTGAGAGGCAAACGTGCTCTAATGATTATACCTGGCATTATTGTGGCATCCTGTGCAATCAATTCACTTTTTCTTCAGCCAAAATTCTACGAGAAAAGGTCGGCCACTCATCATATTTCCATGATCTTTTGTTTTAGGGAAATTTTTTAAAAAACAAATAATCTATCTAATTTGTATCGTTAAGTTGGTAAATATTCATTGATTAGCCTCTTGTAGAATGATTCAAGTCTAGAATACTTGCCTATATACATCGAACCACTCGTTACAAGAAATCTTAATAGCTCATCAGTGAATAGAAATAAATGTTTCTTCATTCTTTTAAGCATATTTTCGTCGAATCTTAAATTTGATCAATTTTTTTTCAAACATTTGCCATTAGTATATAAGTATGAAATCGTGCGTTTTGAAAGTTAATGTGTAAGAATAACTCGGAAATCATTGCATCGTCATTCCTATTTAACTAAGTCATCGACTGACTTGTATAAAGATTACTCTCATCATGTGTCAAATAATCGAGATGGAAAATATATACATCTTATACGTAGATTCTCATCAATGATAAACACATCTTAAATGTACTTTGAGTTGTCATCGTATGATTTTTCCTTTTCACTTAATTTTTTAACGGCGAAACTGTGCTACATGTGATCATCAGAAAATGAATGATTTTTCTATTAAGACAAGATTTAATGAAGCAGTTTGTTCTATTCTTCCTTCCATAAGAATATCGATACGATTTATAAGATTTATTTCTTTGGAAATTTTCACGACATTATTCGAAAATTAATACTGTTGATTTCAAGAAATTTAATCTTCGATTCATTTTTAAATGACATATAATTATTATTGAAAAATTGATTTTTTTATTTCTTTCCTAGAGTATACATCAATGAAACACGTACAATAATATGTTATTACAATACGACATCAATAGGAAATTCTACACAGAATCAAGATTATTTTAATTTAACACCCAATGTGAAACGGATATATTCATTGTTCATAGTAATTATTCGAGTTGCTATACCATTCATGATACTTCTTACTGCAAATATCGTACTATTTGCAAGTGTACGTAAAAGTCAAAAAGAAACATTAAGATATACAAATACATTATCGACTCGTCATGGTCGTTCTCGACAATTGACACCGATGATTTTGTTTTCATCATGTTTTCTTCTATTAACTGTATCACCACGGTAAATACTACACCATAGAAAAAGTCGAACATGACGTTTCTTTTAATTTACATTTCTCTATATATTTCATAGATATTTACTTCAATTTTATTTGAATTTTTTTCCATCATCCGTAAAATGTCCATTAATACATTTTGCTCCTCATTTATTAAAAACATTGGAATTATCTAATTATTCATTTAACGTTTTTATATCTGTCTTCAGTGGTAAATATGCTCGAATTGAATTAATCAATATGTTATTGTGTAGATCGAAGAGTTTCAATACAAAATCTATTCCATCTTCAATGCGTGCTGGATCAACGATGTCTAATAGAAATCATCAACAACTACTGAAACCTCAACGTGATGATTCCATAAATCCAGTTCATAGATCACTTCTCACGAATAATACTTATGTTGATTGACGTTAATTATAGTCAGATGTTACTTCATTATATTTAGATTGTCCATCGTATTGTTTATTTTCATATGATTTCGTATGAGATCGATGCAAAGATTTTTATGTGACAGATGCGAAACAAAATCTAGGTGCTGTGATTTACTCGACTAGGAGAAGAGAAACATTCTTGAACTTGTTACTCGGGAAAAACTTGTTGTTTTGTCTTATCTAATTTTCGATGTATGACAACATTTAGAAAAGTATATACTGTCGATAATTTGTTCCATATTTTAACATGTATGATTGCTGATATGAATTGGATGAGTTTTATTCATGTAATAAAATATTCCATAAAAATATTATATCGAACATCAAGATATGAATATTGGAATTTCATCGATAGCGAATGACTTGAATGAAGATTATTGTATAATTTCTTTCATGGAAAATTTCCAGTCGAAGAAATTCTCTTCTAATGATATGTGTGTGAAGTTTTTTTTTAATGTAAAATTCCACATGGAAAAATTAAATCGATATTATTGTAAAAGTGTATGTTGTCTCGACGAATTCATTTAAGAATTATAGAAGGTTTTACGTATCTTAGATATGAAGATTCATAAAATATCGAGTGATTGAGTTGACGAATAAAAGGATGAATACAGTCCTATTTCTGAGAAATATGCAACAGTAACGTTATTATCTTTTTTTGCACTAATCTTAATCTAAAGCGAAAGAATTACATTATAGTAAAAAGATGAATTCAACGTTCAATATTAATAATATTCAGCTTGAAAATTAACTCATCATTGTTCGAACATCGTTGATATTTTTAGTTTTCTTGAAGTTCATGCTCTTCTATCTAACCTACTCAAATAGTTTTTCATTGTGAATATCACGTTGTATTATTACCAATGGATCATACTGTGTAATGAGAAATCAAAAATATCACTAGTATATCAATTAACTTGGATGCATACCTATTTGTCAACAACAATACACACCGAGGAATAAGACATTTTACATAGCGCAGCATGAAGATCGTGTATCTTTGTGTTTTTTCATACATACATATATGAATAATTAATGAAGTCAATCATATGTATTTGCTCAGTATCTATGTAGAAATACGAAGTCTTATCGTATGACATACAATTGTGAACATCGACAGTCATCAAAGAATATCGGAATTCAACACGACTTGATTTTCTTCAACTATGTAGACAGGATTCGTATTCTTCCGTGAGTATACCCTTGTCATACATTCATCAGTGAAAAAAGAAAATCATACCTTGAAGCAGGGAAATCTTCATCAGAAGTCACAATCATATTTAAAAATCTTTTACGAATATCTGAAATTTCTTTTAATTGATGCTTAGTACGGGTGCAGAGCAAACGAAGCATGCAGAAAAAGACGAATCAATATCAAAAAATGCACTTGTGTGCGCCATCTGAGGTTTTGGCATGGACGCGAGGTCTCGTTAACACTATTAGATGTAGAAAAATTTTCTCTTTCGAACTACATATTTGGTTTTGTTCAGAAAAGTGTCCCGCATGATAGATGGCGCTGTAAAATCGTCATTATTAGGGTATTTCCTTAGAATCATTGCATTAGTGTCGGATGATGAAGGGAAGAGAACGCAAAAAATTCTCCATCAGAATTCGCTATTGGCTCTAGTCAGCCATTATCGTTTGTTTATCGCCACATACCAACAATGATCTCGGAAACTCGACTTGAGTGCGAGAAAAAACTAGTACAAAAACTCCTATCACTCTTTATTACTTCAAATGAGATTAGTGAGAATCCTCGAAAAAGTGTCTCCTGACAAAGCCTACAAAGTGCATTTTCTGCTATTGATTCGATGAATCATCGGAGTCTGATCACGTACTATTCAAACCAGAGCTCCGAATGGGATGGGACGAGAAATTCGTCCCATGGGACAAATTTTCTTCATCTGTCCCATCCCATCGATTTAAGAATCGGCCCATCGTATCCCATGGGACGAATTTCAAAAAATTTTCGTCCCATCCCATCCCATGGGATTTGAAAGTCATCTCATCCCATCCCATCTTGTCCCATGGGATTTTCATGCAATATAAAATTCTATCAGCTTATCAAATAAATTCAAAATTTTCATATTGCTGAAAACTCTTTTATTTTTTCACTTTTCAAATACAATCTATTTTAACAAATAGAAGAAGAATTAGCTTAAGTTTCTTACATCCTTGACAGCACAAAAAAAGTAATTACCATAACAATGATGCTTTAGAACCACAGTATTCTAAAANGCAGAAAAGAAATCTTATTTTCTTTATGAGATTTAGAAGTATATTTAGATTCTCGCAAAAGGAAATGATCGAAATTTTGCAAGTTTCCGCCAACACGATAAATGCTCATTAGTGCATCAAGCAAAACTTTTAGAGGTATTGGAAATTTCAAATATTTCAGAAATTTCGGACACAAGATGATTTTTGGAAGCACCAAAAAATTCAGAACGGAAACAGTTGGAATTTTTGAAACTTCCAAAATTTTTTTTTTGGAAACCTAAACATTGATGGAGATTCATGAGATTTTTGTGATAAAGGAGCCATCATGATGATCCAGGAATCGATACATGATCGAAGAACAACCCTCAATAGAAAACAAGAACGAAAAATGAGATTGACTCTTGTCAATGTCTATGAACATCATCTTTTATACAAAAAATATCATAATCGAAAAATCGATATAATCGTCCCATGAGATGGGATTGTCCCATCCCATTCGGAGCTCTGATTCAAACATTTCGACTAGAAGTTCGTATATATAATTTTATAGTTGAGAAAATGTCTAAAAAGACACTGGTGCCATCTGTCATATAAATCTATGGATTGATCCATTCTTGTAACCATTCATAGAACTAAGTATTTTCTTCTCTCTATTTTCAGTCGGAGAAAATAGTGGCAAACTCACAATTCTCATCCTATGCATTTTTAGTAAATATAGATACGTCAATTCATATCATACTCTAACTACATAAAATGATACAACATTCACTATGATTTAGGAATTTTTACATTGACAGAGCATCATTGCATAGTTATTCGTAATATGATGCTTTTTTTCTCTCATGATAAAAATGATTTTTGTCATTGAATCAAATCAAATATTTATATAAAATAGTAGAAATTTTCATTGTTAGTAAACAAAAACGAATGATTCGTATTTGCTCATAAATTTACTTCTGAGATAATGTTCATTTACATTTTGATTTTTATTATTCATGGTAAGTATCTATTTTAAAGACGACGACTGTACACATGATAGAATCATTTGAGTTCGATTGAATTCTATCAGACTTTCAAAGAGATATCTCTGTATTTTACACACTCTTTTGTCAAGCGCTCGAAAAAAAAATTACAATTAATTATAAAAAAAAAAGAAATGAAAGAGATAAGTTAATAGTTTAAAAGAAAGTCGGATACATAATTGAAAGAAATTCTTCTAACAATAATACTATGAACATAAAGTTTCTGCTTTCATTTCCGAGCATTATTTAAGAAATTTCGTGTTTTGTAAATTTCTCTATTGGAAAAGGAATGATATGATTCGTCTGTCGACTCATTATATTTTTGATTATTCCAAAGAGAATATACACTAATTTAAGGTCAATAAGAGAAACAGAACGATATATGCGTCATACTCTAAGATTTCGCTGCTTTACTTGTTGTTATTCAACGATCTAAACTATTTATTTGCTTTTGTGCCTTAAAATAATTATGAATGAAACCAACAATTAATTGTTCAATGTCACAGCGTATCTTTCGAGGAGGAAAATCTAGATTTTCCTACTGATTGAATGTTTGATCTGTTCTGAAATACTACACGCTAACTTATGTTGAAAAATTCTCACATGATCGATTGTTTTACATTCGATAAAATTTCAACGTATGCACATGAATTAAATCTCAATGTAATCGTTGAATTAATAGGGAAAATTAAATTTAAAAATCAATAATTGTTCTTTTTTCTTTTCTTGCCTATTCTAGATAATGTCATCATTAGGATCTGAAAGAGCTTTGTCAAGATCTCGTCGTCGTTTTACAACCGATACACTATTTCGTTTAATATCTCAAACAAATCAATATGATGATATTCGTGCATCTTCTTTACACGATGGTGAATCAACGTCACCCTATACGAATGGATATTTATCAGAATGTGATCTTCGTCATGTTTGGTCACTTTTGTCGCAAATGATTCGTAAACGTTTACTTAAACATGAGCCATGTTTATTACCTGAGCTCGGCGCATTTGTTGTTATTGATCATCCATCATCGGACAATCTGAATAATTCATTCAAAGAACCGTTCTTTGTTCTCGACACAACATTTGCTCGTCGTCATCGTTTATCACGCATTAAAAAGCCAAATCTATCATCGGCTTTATCACTTTCACTTCAAGCAAATGGAAATTCAACACATATTGAACCAAATACAACATTGTCATCGTTCAATATGCAAACATTAGATTATACAACATTACAAAATGAATCAGGTTTAACTCGTGAACAATTAATGTTGGCCATATCACAAATATTTGCTATTATTGATAAAGAAATTAATCCCTATGGAAATTGTTTTCTAGAATTTCCTCAATTAGGACATTTTAAAATTTCTTTTGGCTTGAGTACGTTCGATTTTAGTGATGTATTTACCGGAGAATTTAAAACGACAATTAATAATACAACAAATGACAAATGAAATGAACAGGATGTATATAATATAAATATATCTAAAGATTTATATATTTATGTATATTATGTCCGGTGATCGTATTAAGTGTTGTGTCAGATTTTTTCTCTCTCTCTCTTTTGTGTGTATTATTTGTTTGTTTGTAGTTATTTGTATTTAAATAAAAACAAGTATTTGTGTAATATATTTACAGATATTGACAACACATTTGTGAGAATGTATCAAATAAGACATGAGATATTTTTCTCGGTTAGTTACTACTGATTTTTCTTTTAGCCTAGTTCTCAAATGACACTAATTCACACCGTCTATGCCACGTACGATTTACTTCGGATGAGTTAAAAATAATTTGCATCATAGTTCAAAGTTTTGATGAGATCATTGGTGAATCGATTCATCAAGTGATTAAAAGTTCGAATTCAATCATCGTGTGGAGATTGGCATGAATGCCGTGAAACTACTTGTGAACCTCTGATTGACAAACGGAACGTATTTGAACATGTCAATATTTAGAGGAGCAAAGAGAATAATCGAAAGGAATCTATCCGAGCAGAAAAAAAGGGAACCATGAAAAAATGTAATGCACCCTTGAATATTCTTTGTAGAAAATCATTCAACTAAACTGCACATTATCCATGTTGGATGTTATTAATGAAACAAATTTCCATACAGATGAGATAGACATTATTATCGGTAGAGTTAGAAGTCTGAAATAATTTTATACGGTTGACAACGATGAACATCATTTAGTATTATGTTTTGATCTAATCATAGTCTAGATTTAATTTTTTTCACGAAACTACAGAAAACGATTAAAATTGTATAGTAAAATAACATAGTCGTTCTTAAAAATATCGATTCACATTCACAGTATCCTTATATAAGTCTTTCGTTAACTGTTTTAAATGAATACACTTTTCATATTGATTTGTTATTATCATTACCTTGTTGATGATTAGGAAAGTGTAAGGCACTTTTTCGTACTCAACTCAATGGTTTTTTATTATGCGTGTCAAACGAGAACGAGGTGAACAAATATAAAACGATGCAGGTCATCACTTACAAAATTATTCTAACTGTTAATGCTGAGCGCAAGATTGTAATCAATATAATTAAAATGTCAAATTAATGATCAATATCATATTTTTAAAGTTTCACTCCAATGATTTTGTTTAGCAATACACACTGGTTACGAATGGTTTTGTCTTGCATACGTATACACGATTGAATAGGAGACAATTTATAACCGATTAAAAAACGACACTTCAAGGTTACAAACGATATTTTTTCGCACGCTTTGTTTTTTTTTCCTAATCAATGAAAACTACCGAAATCTATTGGTTTTACTGGTCGATTGAAAAAAAATATTTATGTGCTACCGTAACTTTATATTGACACATTCATATGATAAAAGTTCGACGAATATTGATTAGTAATTTGTTTTTTCTTTGAAAATAAAATTGTATTCTTTCTCTCTTGTGTTGGAACTTTGTCCATACAACGAAAAGTATTGTTTATGAAAAATTTTAATCCAATTAGAAACATTTGTGTTGAATTGCATATAGCGTTTTTTTTTCTGATTCGATTCAACTAGTTGTTATCAATGTACAAGATTCCCATTGAAGAATGAATTCATGTAGAGTCGCAAAATCGAATCGTTAGAGAATCGACCCTATCACTATTCACGATAAATCTTAAGTCTTGTTTCATTTATTAACCTTAAGGAACATATTTGCAAACAATTGAATGTTTTACAGTGCTTATGATTAGTATATAATCTAATAATGTTTAATATAAACAGCCATATGAGCCAAGTTCGAATACATGCAACGGGAAAACATTCGAGAAAAAAAGAAATCATGATAATAATCTATTAAAACTATACATCAGATAGATAGTTGTATTAACGAACGTACTTCTGAAATAGGGAAGTGTATTCATTTTGATGCACTCAAAAAAGTGAGTACATTCTAGAATCGGTCAATGTGTCCGGCCGGCTCTTAACACGATAACTCTTTATAAATACATTCGATTGAGCTCGGATTTTGTGCACGGAATTCTCTCATCAATATCTCGGTTGAGTTCGAAGATGAGAAGAATCCGGAGAGAAATGGCTGAGTTATCGAAAAAATTGTCATTATTGACCAAACAATCCCTGAGGGGAGGTATAGGGATTTTTTCAAAAAACAATTTTTTCTCAGAATTATCCACAACGTTTATAAATCGACTCAGTCTTTCATGTTGATTCCGAATCTGATATTAGTTTTGCTTTCTAACAAAACATCGCCTGAAAAAGCACAAAAACTGCATCCAGAAACCAAATGCCTCGATATGTCTTAGATGAGCAGTAGTTTTGGTGTTTCCCCAGATACTCCTTCCTTGCACACATTCTAGAATGACTGATTTATCTCATTCACTTTTTGAAGTACACGTAACTCTCGAACTTAAGTCCGCAGTTTTCACATTTATTGTGTTATATGAACTGTTAATCTGTTTCGTTCATATAGATTTTCAGTCATTATATTTAAATACTATTCAATTCAAATCAATTTTTACCAACGTACAGTATCTTTTTTAATATCGATGACATTTCTATCGTCTAACTCAATGATATATGATTTTTCTGAAAGCCTAATGAATATGATGAGTGTCTTTAATTCTTAGAAAAATGATTATTTCAAATGTATATGTCGCTATTTTTTTGCGTACGAATAAATTCAAATAAAGTAATTGTTCGAATCATACAAATTCTATCGATTGATTGATTTGTTCACTGAATACAACATTGTGAATGTATTAGAGCCCAGCTTGAATCATCAAAATGTATCTCTCTTAAACTAAAATCTTCATTTGATTTATTCAAAATATGAAATAATAGAATCAAAATATTGTTTTTCTTTTAATGGATGTGAATTTCAGATTATGAATGATTCTGTACTACAATTGAAATTTGAACGTATGCGATACCAAAATCGTATATATCTGAACATGATCTATGGGTGAGATGTCATCAATATATTCTCTTTTTAATATCTATTCGGCAATACATCTAATCGGACGAGTGTTGTGTCATACTTTCAAAAGTACATTGCTTTGATGATTACTGTACTCATAATAATTGTCATGTATTTTAGTTCAGGGTGTTCTTCTCTCATGCTCAGCAAAGACATCTGTTTATACGAATATATATCCAATGATAAGTAAGAGTGTCAGCCTCTTCTCTTGTCGCTACAATCAATATTATGTATATATAGTCTGTCTCTTTCTGCAAAATCTACGTCTACATGACTCACTATTTATTATTTTGTAATCGTCGCTATTGTTGTATGTGACTGCCAGATATCAATTATTTAGTGAGAAAATTAATTCTCATACATAGATCTGAATATCACAAAGAATGTGTACCAAATATTTACTTTATATTATATTGATTCTATTTACCTTCAGTAAACATTTAACAAATGGTATAGATTGCCGAGACATCTTTTTATTCAATGTAACTTTTTCCATCGTATTTTCTAGGACAAAACTTTACGAATACAAGTGTTACGCCACCGATAACAGCTGCCACAACAACATCAAGTAACATATTTATCGTTGTGTTCGTCGAACTTAGAATTTTGACGTATTATTTTTCTTCTCTAGGTACATCAAGTCTAGTACCATGCCCAGAAGGTTATAAGCGAACATTACCGGATTTAGAATGTCAACAAAAAACTGAAATTCAAGAAAATACGACTGCACCTTTGAAAAGTAAATCGACTCTTAAATTCAATAGAAATATAACAAACAATTTTGAAAAATTTAGATCAAGAAAACTCATCCGGTGGCCGAAGTCGACGTTTCTTCTTTCTTTTTCTTGGTTGTCTATTGACTATAATTATAATGTCTGGTCTCATTATAACTTATAGTCATGTAACAAAACAATACAATCGTCATCCAACAACGAATGCAACAGCAGCAAATCAAACGATTGCAAATCGATTTCGTAATATCTTACAATCAATCAGTTTGAGTAATATTCGTAAAAATGGAAGATTACATTTTTTCTCGATTTCAAATAATAATTATTCATCGGGAAACAATCGACAAAGTGAAACATCACGTACGCATTTAAATGAAAATCAAGATGAAGCCTTACTATTCGATGACCCCTATGCTGACGGGGGCATTTCAAGTGGAATTCATGGTTCATCTTCTAACCCATACAAATCATTAACCCTTTCAGTCACTTAAACACAAGTCTTATTCATAGATATTTTCCAAGACATGACTATGATGAAAAAAAAATATATATTAAGTGTAATCTCAACGTTTTCTCTTTTCTGTTTCTCGAAAAAAAAACAAAAAGAAAGAATTTATTTTATTCTGATCAATGGTTTTTCTGTTGTTTGGTTTCATTAATGTTTGTGTATGTATATTTGTATGAAATACATATTATTATTGGATATTTCAAATATTAAAAAAATATAAATAGAACAAAATTTAATTCTTTATAATACAAACAAATATCTCATGTGAAAAACATTGTATCTTATCAAGTGCCTTTGTTCCTAATTGAACGTGCCATTATGTCAGCAATAATTTATGTATACTATTCAAGTCGTCGAGCAATTTATTTCTTCAGAAGATGATCAATAGGAACATCTATACAGACGTAATGAGACTTATTATACAGAATTAGACTAATTTTTTACTAGAGTGTTAAAAGGTTTTCAAATAATCTTGAAACTAGTGAAACGTAAGACGAAATTGTGTGTTCTCTTGTTCTCATCGATATCGACATCGTTGAAAATGATTAAAATCAAGTGTTTGCATAAATATTTACGAACTGCATTTGAGAAGAAATCGATGACATTAACTTTTCATGCATAAATCAGATTCAGGAATCTTTCATAGTTGATAACAAGTAAATTCCAGCTCAGAAGATAACTTTTATTGAGTTTTTTTAAATGAAATAGAGATTAAAACAGTTGAAATTTTCAATTGAGAAATATTTTGCATCCTTCAGTCGATGAATAATGAAGAACTCCTGCATTTAACGACTGGCAACTCATTTATCTCCAACAGGTTCATAGCGGTATGATTAGTATTCCACAACATACTCTCTAAATATTATCTTTCATCAAATAGAAATTCAAGAGCATGATTATGCTGGTTGTCTTTGATTATTAGAGAAAGTTAGTTATAGGAATTCTTTCAATCTGTTGACAAACAACAGCAACATTTTAAGTATTGCGTAGTTGTAGTCGCCAGTGTATTCTTTTCTCGGAAATAGTTCTTTGTTGACTGAAGAATATGAAGAAAATGTCTATAGATGTGTTTTCTAGGACTCAATCAGACTAATACAAGAGATTTGCTTCAATAACAACCGTTTTATAAAGTCAATATGTGATCATTGGTCTAATTCGTTTTAGTTAGAATATATTCTAGAATTGTTTTGAGTCATATTTTGTGTACGGAATCATCTGACTTCTTTTAGAACTATTAAGTTTTAATCATTCAATATATTTGAGTGTAAAAATTTGAGCACTCGTTTGTGTCTGCTACGTGTTTTTTTTTCGCCCGACTGAATATCTGTTTTCTATTGAAGACAATGTTCTTGTATTTCTCCTAAATGAAACAGACGCACAAACGATGGTTTTATCTCGCTTGATGAGAATCGAAAAATGTCACAAGAGACATGAATGATCTCGAGACGTCACATGATATGAACAAATTAGTCATTCAACACACATACGGTGCTTCAGAAATAATTCGATGCTAATTCTAATGATCAGATAATGCGTTTTATATTATTATTGTTGTTAACCACATATCGTGGCGATTCATCAAATATTGAAATCGTCTAGTTTCGATTTGTTAATAGTCAATCATTGTTGTACATCATGAACCGTCTGAGTTTAGGTTTTCTTTTGATGAAAACATGCGTTCAACTTCTATCCTAAGATATGATTAATGACGAAATAAATGTCATATTATTATTGAATTGAACTTTCTTTCTAATATTCCCCATACAACGTGTAAATCATACATATTTACTTTGTTGTTAGAATTACTTTTAAACATTGGAACAGATCAAAATAGTGAAATGTTTTGAAAACGAAGGTCACACTTTCTACTTGAAATCAAGTTCTTCCAAGTCTATAGTACTTTCATTGCATTGACACTACAGACAAGTGTTTCTCCTATAGTAGTTCGAAATTATCGATCTTCTCTTTTTCCGAGTTCATTTACTTGGATTAATATTGTGAATAAAAAATCCTTTTTTTCCTTTCTACACAGTGAATAGTGTGTAGACACATGACTAAATATTCCTCGATGCTTCTGAATCATTGATGAACTTATTTTCTTCTATATAGAAAATGAACCCATTGATGAAAAAATTGTTTCATCATTGAACAGATAGCAGAAGACTTCATTATACATGTCACCGGTAGAAAACAACATTTGAATGCATACGATGCGAGAGTTGCTCTACCGTAGTAACGATGAATTTACTTTCAAAAACACAACTTGTATTTGAAATTAGTAGAAAATAAATGTGAAAAATTCGGACTTAAGTCCGAGAGTTATGTGTACTTCCAGAAGTGAATGAGAAAAATCAGTCATCCTAGAATGTGTGCACGGAAGAAGTATCTTGGGAAACACCAAAACTAGTGGTCATTTGAGACATATCGAGGCATTTGGTTTCTGGATGCAGTTTTTGTGCTTTTTCAGGCGATGTTTTGTTAGAAAGCTACGATTTAGTTCAAAACTAATATCAGATTCGGAATCAACGCTAAGGCCCCCCTCCTCCTAAAAAAGTCGATTTTCGTCAAGAAAATGAAAATTAAGATAACACCATGAGCAATGTTCTGCTCTTTCAGAATCACTATAGTTTTTTTTTCCAAAGACCATTTTTGACCGAAATTTTTAGTGATCATTGAGAGGTTCTCTATGTCAAAAACGATTATTTTTAATTTGGTCTTTGATCTCTAGTTACTGATTAATTAAGCACTCAGCGTGTGCAGAATTAAAAGTTACCTAGGGCAAGTTCGGTAAGTTTCCTCAAAAATCACGTGAAAATTGCAGAAAATTTAAAAAAATAGCAAAACATTTTCGAAAAACTGTTTTTATGTTTTTCCATTTTCCATCGTAGTTTTTTTTGAAAAAGCTTCTTTTATGCCCAAAAAAGATCGCCTACAAAATTCACTTGCAGTTTTTTTTGGTTTTTTTTTCAAGGACTTTGATTTGTGGAAACGTTTTTGGGCATAAAAAAAAGCTTTTTCAAAAATCGGAGCACGAGATGCCCTGCATCTTTCCATGCTCTATCGAATGGTAAAAAAAATTTTTCGTAAAAACATAGTTGAATGCAAAACAACTAGGATGGAAAATGGGTAATTTTGAACCAGTGTTCACTGGATAACTTCCTTACACTTGCATATTTCGGGCTGAAATTTTTATCGTAGGCTACCCGCTCCAGTCCTAACATATCCGGAAAATTTTAGCCGATTTGGACTTTCTTTGACGAAAATCGACTTTAGAGGGGGGGAGGGCCCTTAAATACTGAGTCGATTTGTGTATGTTGTGATTAATCTGAGAAAAAAAATTTTTTTTGAAAAAATCCCTGCACCCGCCCTCAGGGATTGTTTGGTCAATAATGACACTGTTTTCGATAACTCAGCCATTTCTTTCGAGATCCTTCCCACCTTCGAACTCGACCGAGATATTGATGAGACAATTCTGCGCATAAAATTTCAGCTCAATCGAATGTATTTGTAAAGAGTTATCGTGTAAACGAACGGACACACTGACCGATTCTAGAGTGTACTCACTTTTTTGAGTACACAAAGATTGAAGCTGCTCCAGAATATAATTCTTATCATCAACTCTGTTTTTCTTTCTGCAAACTCGGACGATAGCGTAGCCTGCAAATATTCCGAAAGATTAAAACAGTTGAAATGATGAGTATATGAAATTGTAAAAATTGAAGTTCTAATTAAACTATCCTTGTGCTAAGCAATCAGTGTGCTTTTCTATTAAATGAAAATTAATAAATTGTTTGATGAAAATGCGAACGTTTAACGTCACTATATGTCAATTTCGATTTATACTTTGACAGAATATATCATGATTTATATTCCACTTATGAATTCAAATGTGGATTTAAGGTCTTATTGAGATATATGTAGTTTCCGACATAGACTGTGTTTGAGATCCTTACAAAGCAAGTCGTATGTGAATATTAGATAATTTAATTGACAACGTATTGATCTATTTATTTTGACTTTCATATTGATTCTTTACTTTTAAGTACGCTCTATGGATAGTTTTTATACTCCAAGTTTCTTTTCAACAAAACTTGAATAATATCTAATGAAGGCATATTTTCTGATGTCAAGTCAATTTGATCTCCTTTGTTGGATGTAGATTAGAAACCGCAAGACTAGTACAATTCTCAGTTAGTTTGCTTTTCTTGAACGTTGAGGCTGAGTTATCATTGTTTTAGTAAACTTTCGATGTTCAGCATCAAGAAAAAAGCAGTTTGTATGATATCTAAAGATTCCGGTGAAAATCTTCTTCATTAGCTCTAACTTTCATAACTATTAGAATGCTTTGAAAAGTTCAACTCACACGAATGCGTACTTCTTACTTTCTAGAGCTTCTGTATACTGAACATTCATTTAAAATCAGAAAAATCGTATTTGAATTGAAAATATTTTACATCTAGACGTGCTGCTCGTTGTTGTGAACTGAATTTTTAGGTATTCCAATTAGGGAAATTTAAAATGACTTTTTTTTCCAGTCCCGATCTTAATTGTAACTAAGATCTACTATTTTCACATATAAAAACTCAGAATCTGTTTATTTTTTCAGAATACACACGCACGATACAAATGTCAATTGACATGTGTATTTGAGAATGTAAGGAATGTGTTTGATCTGAGAAGTAGCTCAAGATCTGCAAGACAAGGGTTTCTATTCTTATGGAAAGTTTCGAATTCTTTTGCAAGGTCAAATCTCAATCTTATGTTTATTTTTTTATTTCCAACGAGTAGAAAAGTTTTTCTCAAGTAAATTATGGATGAGTACAACAAGAAAACTAAGCAATTCACATTAAAAATAGCAGAACAATAATAAAACACTACAAATAAGGGATTGTTTAAAATAGGTACGCACCAGTTCCAGTGAAGAATTGGGGAATGTGTATCTATACAGCTTAGCTTATCATCACATAAGTAGGGTTACCCTTTGGAACTCACTATAAGGTATATAGAGTTAGAAATGCATTAAGGTGTCAGTCCAATTGAGTATCTATTTAACTGATCTAGGATTCAATCAATTGTTATTATCTAATCTTGATAATGAGTTGAGTTATATAGATACTCAATCGGACTGAGTATTCAGTTAACAGGCAGTGGTGCATACTTAGTATAAACAGCTATCGAATCAAGTATATCTATATTTTGTTTTATATACTCGAAAACCTAATCAAGTATCCGAAAATTTGATTCTTGGAAGCGGAATCGTGATCTGGAAAGATCTTAATCTGATTTGGAAAAAAAATATGCCACTTAGAGAGTTTTGGTCAAAAATAAGTAAAAATATACAGTATAATACTAGATGAAAAAAAGCAGACCGATCCTAGGCTAAAAACGTAGTAGTCCCGGTCCCGGTAAAATCGAAATTTTGCTCTAGGTCATGCCGGAACCGGGGCCATTTTGAGATCTCTAATTCCAATAGGTACAATATCTATTTTTTGAAGAAATTTTGGATCGCTATTCCTTGAAATCATAGATTCACCTCCTCGGTGACGAAGGTTTAAAGTCCATTAAAAAAACACATAACTCAACATCAACAATAGAGAAAAGTCAACTTAGCAAATTTGATATTAGTCTCGTTGTCACAAAACAGGAACTCAAAAGTGGTATGACATAATACGAGGTTTACAGTTAAATACCATAACGTTGTTTGATTGAAATTACACTCATTGAATGATGTCGTCGTCAAGGACTTCGCTATTATGATATTGGATTCATTCTGGATTGTCTAAGAAGATATTCTAGTCCCTCTTAGATCACTTGGAGAATTATTCCCTGATGTGAATTCTCATTTGAAACTATTGCCTCCATGATTTTCTTCGTTGCAATTACAGCGAAATAGAAAGATACTAGCGATATCCAGTGGATACTGCACGGCTGGTTTTTCTGTAAAGTTTCATTTCTGTGCTTCAAACTTAATCCAATAATAGACAAGCTGACGGTTCGAATTGTATATAGATAGAAAATAATCGAGTAGCCTTAACTCCTTATAGCCCTAAACGCCTGAAACCATATACCCTTGTACTCTTATCTCCTTGTAGCCTATCCGAGAGCCTTCGAAAACATTCTCGATCATGAATAGCGCATGGTCATTGGAGGTTCTAGAGTGTGTTGGAAAATTACAGTAAGTGCCAGATCATTATCACAGATTACAGAAAATTCTAGATGACTGTATAACACTCTGGAAGAGTCTTCATACTTCTAGAACTTTCTAGGAACATAGCAGCATTCGGCTTCGTCTTTAACTTTCGACCTTGATCTTTAACCTATTCACAAGGGTCTTCAGTGAAAGTTGGAGAGAAATCTAGAAAATTCTAGAATCCCTAACTTTCAAACTTTCACCATGAACCTTTTGCCGAGTACCGAGAAACACACAGAGACACAAACAATGAGCATTATGTATAAAGATAGTTAAATTTCTCTTTATAGCAACAGTAGGTTTTGTGGATTCATATTCTTTTATCAGTGTCCTTTTTAGAAATTCTTTTAACCTTCAAATATTCAATAAATGATGACTGAAGAGAAAGATGCGCAGGGCAACGAGTAAAACTCATACACATTCCGACTTGTTTTTCTTTCATACAACAGATAATTCGTCATCTCACAATCACATCATTGGTTTAATATCCTTGAAAATTCAGTCACTGGAAACATTATGATGTTTCTATTTATCAAACAGCTATTCAAAACGTTTACCGGAGTGTTGAACATTCTTCAGTATTTTCTAGATCCTACAGGTTAATTGCCAGCATTTCAAAATCGATTACTTTCATTGAAATTCATAGTATACATCGTATTTCAATGGTTTCATTCATTATGAGCAACATTTTAAGACTTCGTTCTGTATTGAATTTTTTAAATTTTATTCTCTCATTTTAGTTTTTAGCCACACACTAGCTTTGAAATAACGAAACTCTGTTTCATTGATTTATTATATACACTGTTATGAATTCCTTCAGCAATAGTCATGAAACTAGAATATTCATCATAGGATCGGTTGTATTGTGCAACAATGAATGAATAGATACTTAGGTAAATTTCTATCAGTACATCCATTAATTTACATTGAAAGAAAGTGTCATTTTTTTCCTATGAAAAAGAAAAAGATCTAACACTGATGTAAATGATTATGATAAGTTTCGAGAAGTTGATTTAATCATGCATTGACATTTATGAATAATAAAAATCAATTTACTTACATTGGCCAATAACCAATAAGAAAATTTCGTTGATTCAAAAATAATAAAATCGATGTTATCTTATACTTATATTCTATATAATCGATACAGAAGAAATTTCATGGAGAAAAACATAATCACACACCACATTATCTTCGATGTTATTCTACATACACACGTATATTACATGTCTTCTATATTTTTCCGTTTATCTCGGATATTGTTTCTTCGCTCGTCTTGAAAAGTCAGTGTTTCGATTATAATAGCAACATTATGTAATAAAAAACCAGGTTATTATCAATATCGAACTGTTTATCAAGTAAAAAAGGTTAAACAGTTTCGACAATTGATGATGAATTTCATATTGTAAAACAGCAATGTGATTATAATCGAAACATATATCGTACTGAGTATGTTAAACAAATTCAATGATACATTTGTGCCGAAGGCAATTTTAAAAGTATTTTCTTTTAAGAACAACAAACGCATTGAAAGACTTTTGGTTTCATAAAGTAAACTTCAATCGAAATATTTGCATAGTGAATGAAACGCGAGAACGAAAAAAGAAAAGAAAATGCATGAATAATTGTATGTAATTTTCATCACATTCTACGCTTCTCTTGCTATGCTCGTAAAGTAGTATGGCACCATTCAATCTCTGTATAGTTTGATTATTGTCATCATGCATTGGTATTTTATTTTGCTCATTATTATTAGTTCTTTATGGTTAATGGTATTAATGCTTTTTGCTTCCAAGTTTTATTCAAAACCAATTCATCTAATTCAAACATCTACTGTACGAAAGTCATCAATATTACTAAATAGAAATCATGAACGTTTCACAAGATTAAAAAACAAGTATAATTTATCATTAGATTTAAATAATTTTCGAACAAATCATTCATCAGATAAAACAATGATCTATTCTTGTCAATCGTTTTGTGGTGGTTGGGGTGATCGACTACGCGGTATTTTATCTGTTTACATACTTGCCTTATTAAGTAATCGACGTTTTATGATTAATATGAACTATCCTTGTGATATTTTGAGAGTAGTTCAACCGAATTTCGTTAATTGGACATATGTTCAATTGAATAACTCAAAGAAACGTACTCGTTTGAATATAAATACAATGGCATCATGGCAGACGGCATATCGAAATAACATATCGAATACGATTAAATCGATGAATTTCATTGAAATTTGGTCTTCATATGATGATATATACATAGCAACTAATAGTGACTATATGACGTTAGGATTTCGTAATGTACACATACGAAATGAAACTCGAAAACTACTAGGTGAAACTCCTGTATCACAAGCATCCATGAAAACATTGTTTGCTCTTCTTTTCGAACTTCTTTTTAAACCATCTACAGCCGTTTGCAATCGTGTTGATTCTATCTTAATTAATATTCAAAGACGACATCTTGTTTGTTTTCATATACGTATTGGAAAAAATCCTACGAATCCATTGGATCATGCATTTAAATCTCGTGCAAATACAACACAAGCAATGATCGATTTTCATGACAAATATCGAACAAACAAATCTTCATCTCTAGTTTTTGTGACGGCTGATAGTGGTCAAGATATATCCAATGTTTTACATCATTATCCATATTCATCCATGACGATCACTGGTCCTATTGTTCATATTGATCGATTCGATCGACGTTCACCTACTCTGTGTGATGGATTTGTTAAAGTTATTGCTGATTTCTATGTTCTAGGCGAATGTCAAACATCACTTTTATCGAATAGTGGATTTTCATCATGGGCCAATCTACGAAGAGAAAATCCTACCGAAGAACTTTATCTCTACAATGAAAAATCAGAAACAATGAGAAAAGTTTAATTGAGTAGAATCTTGTTGTTTTCTTTTTTCACGAGCAAATCGAAGTCAGTAAATTTTCATCTCGAAATTCATTCGATTATATAGTTTATAAATATAAAAGTTTCCATCAATTTTCTATTCAAGCTGAAACCTTCGCTAAGAATTTCGAATAGAGAATAGAATCGATATTGTTCATTCCATAAATACAAATCAATACATTCTCCAAGAATCTAACTTATATAATGGTTAGCTATTTTCCTGTGATTCATATCGTTATTTTGTCACATTGACATGAGAGTAGGAAAAACACAAAGAACTCTTCTTTTTTTGTAATTACAGAACAAAGATACAATTAAACATGAAATAGTGTGCTATAGATGAGCATGAATTCGATAAGATAGATAACTCTATTTTGTTGTGTAGATGAGTCAAACTATATTTTCATGCGAACAGTTGTTAAAACGATCCGTCAGTCAAACAAAAGCAACAAGCATACTTGACAAATATCGTTATATTTATTTATTACTTTCATAATTCATCAAGAAGGTGAAATTTAAGTAGTCTACCTAAAAGCTTTCTGTCCGTAATCCTCAGTCATATCAAATATTAGCACTTTGAGGAATCGTCATACGATATCACACTTTTTACTTCAACTCTTAATAACAACAACCAGCGAACAATACTTATTCTTGACGACATAAAAATGCGATTTAGAAAGAATTTTTTAACAATAAATAATATTTTATGAAATCATCTACACATGGGAAATATATTAATTAACAGCAATTCATGTCACAATATATGCAGCTGATAATGCATTCTTCCCATAGAATAAAAAAAATGGCAAAAAATGATGTAAATTACATCATTTTCATGAAACTTTTTGCTGGAAGAAACGATGTCGAAAATTTAAAAAAATGCCATTTTTCATCGTGAAACGACATAATCTTTCAGCTATTTAAAGGTCATACATGATTTCAACACGTAAATTATGGCATTAAAATCATTTAGTTTTAACCAAATTCATGTTAATGGAATGATTCATATGAACTAAGTGCTAATGGGAGGTACTCCAAGCAGCACCTGACTTTTTCGCAAAGCTCAGGCTAACTGCTCTTTGTGGGACTGTGCGGTCAACTGCGCGACTCCTTCACTCTTCCAAGTCCTGTAGACTAGTTACCGTAACTAATATGTGTATTCACGTGAAATCATCAGCACTGGAAATCCTCTCTGTTCTCACACATTCTATTTTAGTCGGAAACGGTATGTGTATGGACTTGATATAGGGGTGAATCGAATTCACCGATAAAATGATGAATTTCACGCGTGACAATCATATTTCATTAACATTGAAGAAATCATTTTTATCATAAAATGTAATTCCAGTAGTTGGCTGAATTTTAATTAAAAAACAATGTAAGTCATCTAGCGATTTTCATTTTCCGAAAAAACCAAAATTACTGAAATGAAAATGGTGCAGAAAAAAAACTAAATCAATCAAGTGACTTCCAGTTTTCTGAAAAACGCTCCGTAACGATATGATAACGATGTCAACGAAATAAAACTACCAGTATTTTGACGATTTCGTGAGAACATCAAAATCATGTGATGAAAACGATGAGAAAATAATGAATCTAATCCAGTAGTTTCGATTATTTCGGTAAATGTATTTTAACGAAAGATGAAAATCGTTCAGTGAAAATAATGCAGAAATTACGAAAGTCATGTAGTAATTTTGGAAATATAATTTAATGAAATAAAAATCGTACAGGAACACTGAATCTACCGGCATTAAAACGATTTTGTGGAAACACGACGATCATGTAGTGAAAATGATGTAGAAATAATGAAATTCATGTGGTAATTTTCATTTTTCGACAGAACGGAAAGTCATTAGATGGAAACATAATTAAAGTAATTAAGTGATTTTCATGTCGCTGGAATACTTATTTAAAAGAAATGAAAATGGTGGGAAAAAAATGATACTACTGGTATTATTAGCGTTTTGTTGAAACATCAAAATTATGTGATGAGAATGATGTAGAAAAAACCAAAGTAATCGAGTAATTTTGATTTTTAGGGAAAACAGGTATTCATGAGATTAAAATGATTGAAAAATAATGAAAGTGTTGTGGTAATTTTGATTTTGGTGAAATTATCCAAGTCATCGAATTTTTCTGAGGAAATAGTTCGAAAATAACCATTTAACTTAAATTAGATCAATTTCCTTGGGGCTAAGCTGGATGCTACCAAGCGGGTCCACAGGTTGCGGATAGTGGAACGGCCATTAGTATGATGGTTAGCTGCGAATAAGATCAAGAGATTGATCAAATAAACA
>OENT01001990.1:0-30607 GCA_900239685.1 Rotaria macrura | reverse complement strand
AGATTTCTACTAAATGAATCGACATATTAAAGAAACCAACAACAATAAAGTGTAGGTTTAGACGAATAGAAACACTGAATCACTAGTATTTTTTTTCATTCTTTTCATCTGTATGTTACAATATTCTGTCTTTTGTAGAATCAGGAGGCGCTTTACAACCCCAAAAAGTACACATAAATTTCGAGTCGAAATATTTCGAAGTCAGACTTTTTCGTAAATGATCCTAACAATAACTAGTTTACAACATTCTTGTCTATTCTATCGTATTCAGTATATCTAACTAGAATACTTAACTTCGAAATGCGGGTTGTTTTGACAAGTTTGTTCTTCTTCTGCTGTCGTCATCAACTTTCTGCACGAGAAAAAAAAGGAGCATGCACTTTAAATACTACTTGAGGAATTTTATTTTTTCTGCCCGCAATGTTTGCGTTGATTGTTCACGTGTCACTAAAAGACTTTTTTTCTTCATTGCCATTTCCACGGTGAAACTTTCTCTCTCACATACAAGTTCAACGGAATATTGTCATGCAGGACTATTATTATGTATTAAAGAAACAGACATACTGTATTAGTATTGTTGGTTACAAATGTTTAGTATTAATCTTTTAGTCTCATATGTTGCTTCTCACTTTTATATCAACTTTCGTTATGCGTACTAGTATCCTGAATAAGTACAGTTTAAATTGTCTTTTCTTTTCTTTTTCGTAGCAAATATTCACTTGAAGCTATAAATAAAATTGCTTCTAATAAAAGTTCGAAAGAATATCAATACAACGGTTTTTTCCATTATCTTTATGGAAGTCAGAATGATATTTACACTATGATAGCGACAACAAAAAAGAACAGAACGCAAATTAAATTTTTCATATCAAGTACCGGTAAGATTTATTTGAATAATTTATGCTTTTACAACAAAAAAAGCAGGCTTCCTTTCTTGTTCACTACGTTATAGAAGCGATGGATAGCTATTCTTAAACTTACCCAACATGACAACGAATAGCAATAAAAGTTTATTTCTACTCCCTGGAAAATTTAGTTTGCATGGCGCGTTTTTCTTTCTTTACAAGATTACCTTGTTTCGATTATTTATTACGAGAGAGTTAATTTAAAACTTGGCAACGGTTTATTTTTGAAGTTTTGCAAAAAATTCCGATCTAGAAATGCGTTTGATTTCATGAGTCCAAGAAAAATAAAGCTCATTCCATTTTCCTTTTAGTCCTTGCACGTTATACTTTAGTCCTATTAGTCACTTTAACGCTGATAAGGATTCAAGGAACTAATGGAACTAAATGATAACTCGAAGGGGCTAAAATATAAAAAGGGATAAACTTTATGTAGAAATCGTTTTCATGGTTCTAATCATATTCATGTCTTCGAAATATACTCTTAAGTTTATTGTACTTCTAGAAAATGAACCAATGGTATTCGTAAACGTTCACTGAATAATAAATCAGAACACCCCATGAATTCACTTTACACAGAAAAGAAAAAATTTCTTCAAGTTATACAACATCACTTACTTTGGATTCTCGTCGATTGATCTACTACTAAAGATTGCTTCGGTTTCTATTCGAATCATCAAGGTTATTGACAATTTTTTTTTCTTGACAATTACGTAAATACAACGAGCAAGCAACAAATTTATTCTCATAGGGTTTTCAGTTAGTAAGATTCATATTAGTGAGTACAATCAACTAGTTTGATCAATAAAAAATTTGATGCTCAAAAACATTAAGTTGGCGAAAATAATGAAAGCGAGATATTGTCTGCGTGATTTTTCAACCTGTAACTCATCCATAAAAGAAATTTAACGGTTGATATAGATCTTAATTAATTTTTCTACTCAAAACAAATTATTCCGTTTGTTTGTATTGTTCACACAAATTTTCATTTGTAGAATTGCTTTGGATATTCGTGTTTCTTCACTGACAGTATTAAAAAAAAATCCTCGAATAACAAAAGCAAAAATTAGTCCTTTTCAAACAATCTATTATGTCTCAGAAAGACATCGTTATATTTTTAGAACAGATTGTTTTGGAGATTCATAAACATAACATGAATTGATTGTGATCGTGGTATTAGTTTTAGAGTTTATCAGACTTATTAATGCAGTAAACACTACTGCATTTAAATCACAAGTAGTCACTCTGTGGCACGATGGTGATACGAATGATAAATCTGTTCAAACGCGAGACCCGAAATCGAATCAATACCTTTTCTTTTGATCAATATTTCTTCTATCTTACTCAGTTAATCAATAAACAGCCTCAGAAAACGATGATTTTAAAAGAAGTTCATGAGGTAATTAAAATGAAAATGCAAAAAGAATTTAAGCGCCACCCTATATACTCATGTGAAATAACTCTCTGTATCTGACTGATGTAGAGAAAAAGTTTTCGATTTCGAATGACGGAAATTAACCTCTATGTTCGATATTAATTAAATAACTTGACTAGAAAAGTTGATTACTATTGATTTGACAACTGAGTTTCTATCTTCTTTAGATTATTCTATTTTTCCCAATTTCGTTATTTTTAATATTTTCAACGTACGTATTGCTAGTCGTCAATTTGTGAAGCGTTGTTTTCCAGGACGAAACTTGCGATTTTCATTAGAATTCGAATATATACCCAGTTCTAAGTCGTTATCATGCAGATGTTTTAAGATTATTAAAATTGACAACATAGACAAAAGTTCGACATTAGTCGTTCTATTCATATACAACACAATTGCATATAAAACTACTCTACTCGCCAATAATCGTATAATCAGCCATTCGTTTTTATCGAAAACTTCATTTTTTTTTCGAAATTCGAGAGCTATGCTTCGTATCGCATTTTGTAGTCAAAGGGATGGTCGAGTTTCACCTAGTTCTGTACTTGTCAAGACATCTAAATTGAGACCTTAAAGTATAACGGATGAACTATGTTGTCAACGAGCTTGGAGGAAAATCCGGGACGGAATGAGATTATCGGACGAAATACAATACCCTTGACAACGAAAATGTACTTCTTCCTAAAGACCAGTTGTGCGATTCGATTACTTTGTACAATGGAAATTTTTTCACATAAGTCATGAAAAGCATGTGTTAGTTTTCTCTAACCCAGTACAATATAAATCGTATAAATTTTTCGTCTTCAAACATTGTTTTTATATCCATTTTTATCCATTGAGTACATGTTTAAACTAGCTTCTTAGAAAAAAACATCTTTCTTTCATCAATATTAATAATTTCATACGATTTTTCTTTTAGATGGATGTTCCCAATAATATATTTATCAAGTTTCTTATTTTATTACTACTTCTACTATTCTTTTCCTATTATATTTCACTTCAAACGAACCATTATCGATTGAAGAAGACGCTTACTCGAGTGTATACAACTCTCAATAAAAGTCGAATATTAAACATGTTTATTCCGAAGTTTATTGTTCGAATTACAAACCACACAAATACAACTGTAGAACATTTTATTGTTACTAATACTACATTACAACATACCATAGCTAACAGTACGATCACTGTTACTAGCACGGCCACGATATATTCAAGTACTGCTACAACATATCCTAATATTACAAATACCACTACAAAATATATTACTATTACAAATACGACGACGAAATATTCTACTAGTACTACAAGTACTAAGGATCTACCTACTACTATCGATCCATTTGATTTACTCGTCGAAAGACCACCTTCTCTTGCACGTCTTAACTCGAAAGATAGTAAAAGTAATTTAGCTGTTTTTCTTTTTCAAACAAGGCATCATATTCTTGCCAATCTTCAACTATATCTCATAAGAAAACTTGCAATGGATTTAGTTGCAATTGATTTATTTACTGATGGAGTAGCATCGAAAGAAATGCACGATGTTGCCAATGCACATAAAGCTGAACTTTTCAATTTTTTACCTGAAATGCATAAGGGTAATCCAGGAGCATCTGATAGAAATGCCGAAGTTGTCAATTGGGCACTAGCTACACGAGCTAAACGTTATCTCGGTAATGGTACCGCAATACTTTTACTGGATGGTGATGTTTTTCCTTTAAGTCCATTTAATTCTACAACATTATTGAATTCTCGTGATGTTGTCTGTCGTAAACATCCAGCATTATTTTCACGATTCTGTTGGATAGGATTCATATGTTTAGGTCCACAATTATATAGCACTATTGATGAATTTGATGTATCAACAATGCATCGTCGCGGTCGAGCCTATGATACTGGTGGTAGAACAATCGAATATTTAGTGAAACATGAAAACATATCATTTTCATGGATGAAAGAAACTATTTTACTTAAAACTGATAGTGATCTATTTTGGGGTGCAGTAAATAATGATATTCAATGGATAAATCAGAACTTTTATCGATGCGATAAATGTGGACCAGAAGTATTTTTTTCCCCATTTAATACAAGTGACGCTGTATTCTATCATATGATAAGTGGAGCATCAGAATGGAGATTCGGACATCAGAGTTCACGAAGACAATCATTACATGATGCTATCATGAAATCACCTTACGGTCCTAATCAACAATTTTCAGCAACTGATATGATCGTTTCTGTGAAAAAAATTCAGAAAATGGAAACCATACCTTTCCATGGAAATTTAACTTGTAATAAAGTGTGCCAAGGTTAATAATATTAAGCAATTTAGAAAAATTAATCGTAGGCAATTGTTAAATTTGATTGTTTTTGTTGAATGTTGATTTTTGACCAACGTGTTGAAATGAAATAAATTAACTAAAATGAAAGTTTCTTCTCTTACTACACATGCAATCGTCTACTGTCTACTATTAGCATACAAATTTGTCATATTCTTAACCCTTTATCTCCCCCATTACGGTTCCGGGAAGAGTCACTTATCAAATAACCACATGAATAAAGTGCTGATCCTCGAAATATGAAAATAGTATGAGAAAATCGACTAGACACACTACCCTTAGTACACGATTGTTTGCTCACTGTAGTGATCAAGGAGAGTAAGGGATTATGAGAATTTTGACATTTTTATCTCTACAGATAATTGACGAATGCACGATTAATCACAGCCGTAAAAATTACAGTAGTAATAAATTTTACATGGAATGAAAATTTCTAAGAATTCTAAATGCAAGAAAAAATCATCAATTACTTACACATTTGTTGTATATTCAATCTTTTCAACAAATAAAAGTACAGTTTTCATTCGTATGCTACTCAATAGTACATACGGTTGAACTCGAACGAATCAGTTTATCCTTGTCATTGTAAAATAATTCAAGAAATTATAGATAGACTTATTTCAGCGGACATTCTCATCTTGTTTTACTCTTCGATTTGACGACTGTTGTAATCTCTATGAAGAAATACATTTGAAATTTTAGTCGTCGAGAGCAACTTCCATTCAGTGTTTTCAATTATGTTTGCTTTGTAATATTCATCATTTTTCGAAAGAAAGAAGTTGTTTTGTTCAATTAACATTATACATTCTATCGATGAAGAAAAGATCTACAACATATCCCTCTGTGGATTAAAAGATAAATTTCTCGTAAGATAATAGATAAAGAAAATAATACTTCTTTTTAAACTATGGGCACCGTGCGCTCGTGCTTTTCTACCCTATTCTAACCGTAAGATAACACGAGATTAACCTTGTGAAATCAAGGGTATTTTCGGAATAAAATCATCCATCTATCTTATAGAGAAAATGTCGTTGAATTCTAATCAAGAATCTTTTCACAGTTTACTATTTACATATGATTCAAATAATAATCCATGTGATACTCATAAAAGCAACAATATCAACACAAAAAGATTTCAGATAGGAGACTCGTTAGTACAGATTGAATTACACTTGAATTTGAGCCTTCGAGACATAAAATTGCATCTTGTGCATCAAAGATGAACGCAAAAAGTATAGATAAGACGAGAGCATAACAGAAGAGAATGCTCAGTTAAGGTAAGAATAATAAGTAACTAAAGTCAATTTAGGACGATGAACTTCACTCTGGAGAAAAAACTCATGTATCCGAGTTTTAGAGTCTTGAGTCCAATAGACGTTAAAAAATCATTACCTTTTTTGAAAAGGCGATACAACACAGACTAACTTCAAATAATTACTTAGTTTAAATTAGTAGTTCCCCAAAATTTGCTAGTCTTTTCTAATGTGTGCATCTACTTCGTATGGTCTGTTTTTTAGTTTTACTCGTTTCAATTCAGTGCTATCTCACATACAAGGTCGTTGAGTTTTTTTAAAGGTTATTACTATGCATAGTCGTCTATTTCTGAGTTCGTTTTAAACTATTCTCAATTAAAGATAGTTTGGTGATTAAGGAGCTCGTATACGCATGCAAACAATCGGTTAAATTATCTATAAGACCGTAAATAATCTGTCGATTTTTACTCTTGTATGTTGCAGTAACTGTATATCCAGAAATATGATAAATAGTATATGGGGAAATAAGGAGCAAAATTAAGATTTTGCATACTCTTCGTGTAAGACAAGTAGAAATACAAACATTGTAATGGCACATGTGAATCGCCTTTTTTTTTCGTCTGTAAGTACATGACACAAGGCCATGATAGATGTATAGAAGTTTTACAATTGAAGTATAAAATTTCGACGAAAAACTAGCAGAGTTTAACATAAATAAAGTATGAATCGTCTTAATTTTGATATTGTTTCTTATTCTAATGAAGCGTTGTGATAACCTGAAAAATTCTTCAATTTTAATTTGCCCCATCATCTTATTTTTCTGTCTAAGACTTCAAGAAACTTTCTTTATATTTTGTCTTAAAGAGAAAAAAGTGCTCAAGTTTTGTGTACCATTCGACTAGACTTTAAACTATTGTCAGTGCTGGTAACATTGATTCCTATTTAGTGAATATTTTTTTCACTAACTTCAGACAGAAATTTGAAGCTTTCATTTTACGAAGGAGGAGATAAAGATTAAGAAAAGAATTAGCGAAAAATTCTTTTACAGATATTGCCGGAAAAAAAATCACTTAAAACATTTGAATGATTGATTCTAAATATCGGAATCTTGTCTAGTGTTGCAGATCTTTCATCGGTATTTTCAATAGACATTTGGCAATTGATAAGTCACTTTAAACATCTCAGAGTTCGATTTTTTGTCAGAGAGATCGATGGAAAAGTTTTTAGAAAAAGAATCATTTTTTAAGTTTATAATTATGATATTAAGTTAACTATAATCAAAATAGGATGGAAAAATTCAACATTCGTTTCTCTAGCAGACTACAGATAGAGAAAGTTTCTTAAGGTTTTCCATACGAAAATACGATGATGGTGACACTACTTTTGATTTTTCCCATGCAGTCTGTCAATATATTATTAATCATGGCGAACTTTGAAAACTAGTCTTGTTATAAATCCTTAATAAAAACTTAATTCTATGATTCATCACAATACTTACAATCACCACCATTCAGTGGTTAATCAGTTAACAATAGAAATTCAAATTTTAAGTATTGAATGAAATCATTTTAATTTATTCCCTAAATCTTGTAGGCATAGTAAGTATTCTGTTTTCTTTTTTTTCGAATTATTTTGAAAAGAATCAGTGTCTGAATATAAATAAACAATCGTATGGATGTTTATCTTATTTGTTATATTTCAAATTTTCCTATTCTTTCACGATGTCATATTTATTAGATTAAATTAATATTCCGAGAATCTAAACAGTGTCAATTTATCAAACAACTCGAATACATTGCTTCTCAACACTTCGACAAGTCAACGAGGTATTATAATTTTAAAGATGATTTTATTTCAACATGTATAGTGCATAAGAAAAACTAATTACTCTTTTCAATAGTACTTTACGCATAAAATCTAAATGAAATCATATCTCTAGTATTAGCTGTAGTTCTCTGGTCAGCTTTGAATAATCTACGCAGTATTTATTCGAAGTGCTCTCCACAGGTTTCAATGAGTTTTCGTCTAGAAATATAGTATATTTACCTAGTCAAGGCCTTTCAAAGATTTACGTGCATAGTGGAAGTTCACGAGGGTATTGAATTTTTTTTGTGTCAATCTTCGATTGGTTTGTTTAGGAGTCAACATTGTTAAGACAATGCTGAATCTTTTTAATTTCAACCTGAATTTTTGTTCATTGATGCACTCCAACTACGTTAACTTCTATGAAAAGATGACGATGTTTTTGAACAAAGTCTACTTGAGGATTGATGTCTCTCAAATGAATGTGTCGATTCTGTGTAAAAACGAAAAGTAACATGAAGCAACATAGGTAAAATCGGAGTCAACAAAAGTTTATTATTGATTTCATCTTTCCATTCAAAAAATTTTCATATTCGAAAACGAAGAAAAGAAAAAGAAGATCTTTGTAGAAAAAAACTATCAGAATCTCAAAAAGATAAAACTATCGTACATGTGTACTCAATTCGATTAAACTAAGGGAAAAATACTTCGTTCTAGTTTAAAGTAAAACACACTACTTCATACAGTACGTTTTAAAAATCTTTGTTACTTCACTCTATCTCTAGATACCTATCATTAGAAATAAATAAACATATTTTGGAGAAAACAACGTATAGTTCGATAGAGAGAAAGTGTCTCTATAGACTATATAGTATTAATTAAAATTAGCTCTATTTCAGTTTTTGTGAGGTTATTAAACGTAGGTATTGATCTGTTTGATACACTTCACTTTGTCATCTCAGTCTGCAAACTAAAAGCATTGAAGAAAGAGATAGATACGTACAACTAAGGCATTTCTCTCATTAGTCAAAATCCTCCAATCAGAAACGAAAAAGATACTCGAATATAAAATTGTTCATCCGCATCCGGTGTGATACTTGGAGCAGAGTAATAATAATTGGCCGAAGTGAAACCGAAGACAGAAGTGGCCGAAAAACCTGATTAGTCCTTCGTGAATGTTGCATAACCAGAACCAGTTACTCTTAATCCATATTTTATTTTTGATTTTCCAAAAAAGATGGAATAAATATTTTATAATAATTATTATCAAAATCGATCGAGGCAAAAAATTCTACATCTGTGAAGCATATTAAGTTCTCATTTTTATTAATATCAAGTCTATTTCCCGAATTTCGAAATCAAATTTTCTGATCTATTCCTCAATAACTGGCTATAGTCAGAGGATAAGTCGACTTATCTCCGAGGGATAAGTCGACTTATCTCGGAAGGATAAGTCGAGTCATCTAAAACATGATATTTTCCTATCTATCGCGAGTTGATTTACATTACGATTTTACAAAAATTAATATCTATATTAATTTAGTCACTATCGCCATTGTTATGTAGCTCTATATATTATTCTATCCGCAAGACAAGTGAAATAAAGAAGCGCCATCTCCTACGATAAATATGCATAGTTGTACATATTTCATGAACGACCAATCAGATTTTTCGGCCACTTCGGTTCGGTCTTCGGTTTCAACTTCGGCCATTTATTATTATCCCTTGGAGCATCAATATTTGATATGTCAAACAATAAATATTAGTTCCGAATGTTTTATACGAATTGATGAACAGATTCATCTACCAATTTCATGAATCTTAATTTTTTTTCTGAATGAAAATGAGAAGAAACGGTAAGGGTAGGTTATAAAAGATATTTACGTAGCAGTTTTATAATCAAAATACGATTGATTGTAGTTATTATAATCATGTTATTTTTCTTAATGATTACGTCATCAATTCTTATTCTAACTCGAACATCAAACACTGAGTCAATTGAATCTACGATAACTTTTTCTACCGAGAAGTAAGTATCTTAATGTTACAAATGAATGTTCTTCACGAATGGATGTGTTTTTTTACATGTATAGATTACCTTCCAATGGTTCTGCATTGGATTTTCGTATTCTACCCTATATTGGTAATGGTCATTTAGCTACAGTTATTTTTAGTGATTTCGTCTATATGAATGGCCTCTATAATGGTGATAATGGTTTGTAGATAAAATTAACTGCTTTTTCGAGGTATTTTATTTTTCAATTGAAGGAACTAGTCATCGAGCACGTATCCCGAGTACACTTAACTGGCAATTCAAGATTAATCCATCATCATCGTTATATACTCTGAACGTTTCTTCTGGTAATATAGTATTGTTTTTCTTCTTCGTAGAATAATTATTTTGAATTTTGTCATATACTCTGTAAGGTGTATTCATTGAAAGATTGGAGACGAATGACGTACGAATCGAACGATATCTTTTTGCTTCACAAGAATATACAGAACTACTTATTAGTTATGTAGTGCTTACTCGATTGGAATCGATCGGTATGTAGGTTTATTTTCGATCAATTAATAATTCTATGAAATAGAATGCTTTAGGAAAGAAAATTATCGTACCTGTTGAAGTCGATGAACAATTAACAAGTGTTGATATTGATTTCAAAGTTGAAAATCGTAATGAAGAATATGTGTAAGTTACATAGTGTCGAATTTGAATTAGAATATTTTTTTTTGTTGTTGTTTCTTGTACAAGTCTTTTATCTGGAAAAACACGTCAAGTCGAAAACAATAAATTTCAAAAAGAGTTATTATCCGTATTCGTTTATTACACACCATTACCTACTAAAGGATTAGAACTCAATTCGGATGAAAAAACTCGAACTTACCTTTTTGTTACTTCAATCGATGAAAACCAATCAAGGGCTAAATCAAGTTTTGATTATGGTAAGTCAAGGACATATTTATTTTAAATAGATAGAAACATCGATGTTACATTCAATAGCAACACATGAACGACAGACAAATGAAATATTATCATCCCACGTATTACGATGGAACGATGTTTGGTCGGATGGCCACGTGGAAGTGAATGGAAATGATGAATTACAGCGACAAATCAATTCTGCTTTCTACTATATACTGAGTTCACTGCCACCGTTATCAACTCGAAGTGAACATAAACAATTCTACGGTCTTAGTCCTGGTAGTCTTTCAAGAGGTGGACAATTAGGTGAAGATTACGGTGGTCACTCATTTTGGGATACAGAAACTTGGATGTTTCCATCTGTTCTTCTCTTCTATCCGACGTAAGTAGATGAATCAAGAATTGTATTAGATCAAAAACAAAAAACGGCAGTTTCTCTTTTGAAAAATATTTCAAAATCTACAGTAGGACGAAATGGGGATATTCATTAAGGACTGTTGAAAATAATTAAAAACAAAAATTATAAAAATTGATGAGATTCATTTTTTTTCTCATTAGATTAGCTAAAGAAATTTTATCATATCGAGTTGCTCTACGTGATTCAGCAGTTGATAATGCACATCTATTTGGTTATGAAGGATGGAGGTATTCGATAAATGCCATGTATTCGTTTTTTCTATTGTATCCTTTGTAACAATTAGATTTCCTTGGGAAAGTGCTAGAACTGGTATTGATGTTACACCAGACTGTTGCCCTGAGGTTCGTCTCTATCAAATGCATATCACGGGAGATATAGCTTTTGCAGCTAGACAATATGTGGCAGCTACAGGTAATCAAGATTGGCTATTGAATGAACTTGGTGGTGAACTGATCTATGAGACAGCTCGATTTTGGGGTTCGAGAGCTGTATATAATAAGAATAAAAAGCAATATGAAATACTAAGTAAGTATTTGTCTTATTCATTTGATAGATGAAAATATTTCTGATCTAGGATATTCTCAAATAATGTTGTGTGAGGTCATAGAAATATGAGTTCTTTTGTTCTAGCTGTCTTACCACCCGATGAAGATGCACAACCATACAAAAATAATTCTGTGTTTACGAATGCAGTTGCTTCACTCTCAATTCAATTAGCCCATGGTGTAAGTTGTATTACTAAGAAACCTGTGCCCCAATCTTGGCTTGATATAGCATTAAATTTACATTTTCCATTTGATAATGTTACGAAAACTCATCTTGAATATGAAGGATTTAATTTTAGTAACGAAATTTGAAACATGCATAAAAGAAAATTTACTTATGCTTGTTGTATTTTAGAAAACACGACTATTAAACAGGCCGACGTTGTTCTTCTTGGATTTCCACTCATGTGGCCAATTAGTGAACAAATAAGACGAAATGATTTACTAGCCTACGAACCGTTAACACGTGATAATGGTCCAGCTATGACTTGGTCAATGCATTCGATTGGTTTTATTGAATTAGGTGACTTCGACAAAGCAGAACAACTTTTTCGACGTTCCTATGAAACTTATGTTCGACCTCCGTTTAATGTCAGTCAGTCACTATTTCATTGACGAGATCTACTCTTACGTATCTATTCTCTCCTATTTGATAGGTATGGACTGAAGCTAAATCAGGAGTCGGTGCAGTTAATTTTATAACAGGAGCTGGTGGCTTCTTACAAGCAGTTCTTTTTGGTTATGGTGGTATTCGCTTGACATTAGATCAACTCGAGTTCAAACCTCGTGGTCATCTACCTAACCAAGCTAAAAGACTGACTTTTCGTGGTCTTAAATATCAAGGCACAACAATCGATTTCACAGTCGACAATGAAATGTTTGAGATTTTCATACGAAAACAAAATGGCAACAATTTCATCCCTCTCACATACAAACATGGAGATAATGCCGGTTCACTAAAACTAAATGATCGGCTCTCATTTCCCATAGACACTCATCTTACAATTCATAGATCGACATCTCTCTGTCCCTGATTTCGGCTTTCATTTTCAATAGTTCGCTTTGTCGCTTTGTGGAATAAAATATTTTTCTAGGGTACGCTAGTTGGACTCACATGACTAGGATTTTGATGGTGGACTATTTGAAGAATAAAAGTGATCAATTGGAAGCATCAAAACCGTAGATTCAAGCTATTTCATTTCATGAAGATGTGAGTGGTTTATCTGTGTGCGTTCGTGGAAGGGTGGGTGGGTGCGTATAAAACATAAAGCAACATCGACAGGCACACCAACATTGAAACTCACACTCCTCATCTGCTCAATATTATGGAGAGTGCTCTCATGGGAGAAACAATAGCCTTTAAGACTTCAAGCATATGAAGAATGACTTTGTATGAAGTGCGATTTTCAAAGGAAACACTGATTTTCTAGATATAATAGTAGTTTAAAAGAACTGTGCAGTATGTAGTTAGATTCGATGTCAAGCGCTCGACAGTTCCTAACGAGTCTCAATATTTTCTGATACTTATTTCAGTATGTTGCTAATATGTCGAACGTGAAGACTTGAATTTTTTTGACCAGCTTGTTTAACAGTTTTTCCTATTAAACGAGAAATGTATAGCCTGACATTTTTGGTAATGAAAAAATACATGCCGACACATCACGACCGTATATACGGGAGAACCAAACGAACGCGTGAACAAAGTTTTATCGAAAAAATCCTAACAAATCGAAACTAACTGCAACAGTAATGTAAATTAACGATCTACATTAGTAGTAAGAAACATGAAGAAACTTTAATCAGAAGCTTACTGCTTTGTTCAACATTGGTTACAGTTGTAGTTGTAGTTTAAATTGGAATCTTCGTCATGATTCAGCATCATGACAAACGTGTAAAAAAATATATATTTAAGTCTGATAGATTTCGAAAAATCTTATTTCGGTCGAAGAAATAGAAAACACTTTGTCACTTATCCTCCTGGTGAAAGTCGTCCTCTTTGAGAGAGAGAGAGAGAGAGCGTGAACTATGAAACTTCAATATTTACATGAATATTCAGTTTGTGCAGATTTTTCAAACTGTTAATTTATTGAACAAATGCTTAGAAACGCTCAAGAACCTTGTCAGAAAAATCTCTAGTAAATATTTCGAAGCTTCTCTTTCCAATGGTGACAACTGAAGATTTTTCTTTTCTTTATTGAAATTTGTTCAAAAAACACTCATTCTTCTTAGATTTCTGACTGTATAATCGAGAAAAGTAAAATTCTATCGATTATGGTTTGGTTTTAAAAAGTGGTAACTAGTCTTGTTCTTAGACTGCCATGTAGCATTGCACACGGCCTCATTAATATATATCTACAGTATGTCTAGCGGAAGGTTTGAAGTTAATGAGTCCTCCAAAATCATCAAAAAGTCTCATGCTGTAGATGAAGAAAAATTGATCTCAGTCGAACACTACTAAGTGTACAGAAGAAAAATAATTTGTGCTATTAACCTGTTCTTGTACTTTCAGAAAGATGACTTGTGTTGAATAATTTGACTCTTGTAGATTGATTGTTTCTGATGTTACCGAATCAAGGGATCGATCATTTGTTAAAAATGCTAAAGAGAAAACAAAAAGAATCGATGAAAAGTAGTCATGTATGAAACCTCCATCTTCTTCCGGTTGGATTTAACTTAGCTAGTCTTATAATCCTTGTCGATATATACATGAAAAAAATGATTTTTTGAATGAAATCATGCTCTAACTGCGGTACGGTAAGGTCAAGATTTGGTTCTCGGGAAAATCGGTGCGTTGAATCAGCTACTTTTGTTATTCATGAGTATTCTTGAGAAGTTTTCATTTGATCATTTAATAAAGCATAAAAGATTGTCTCAATCCAATAATTGTTAGAGTCATAGTAACAAAACTCATAATGTGAGAGGATGTGGATGTTCATATAAGGAAAATATTCTCCGGTTCACAATCACATACCTTAAGATGCTGTTCAGATAAATGTATAAATTGACTAAGCAATTGAAATTAACCAGAAAGTACTAGTTTTACATTTCTTTACGTGCTTTAACATTACGAGTTTTAGTCTTAAGACTCTAAAAATTATTGTATTGAAACAATCTTTTATGCTCTACTAAGTGATCTTATGAAAACTTTAGAAAAACACTTGTGGATAACAAAACTTCCCAATTCAGAGAACCACATTCAATGAAGTCAAATTTTGACCTTACCGTAGTGCACTTAATTCATGATTTTATTCGAAAACAAATCTTTTTTTCTGTAAATATATCGATGAGAACAATAAGAATAGCTCGGTTATACCCTGCAGGAAGAAGATGGATGTAATAGTGGATGGGACTGTCTGAAAGGACTCATTCCCGTTCACAAGTGTGCATATACATGGCATCTTTGTAGAAAGAGTGGATTGTGTTCTTGAGGACAAGAATGGTGGTGAAAGTAAATAAATTCATTCTATATTCTCTTTGAAAAGTCTCGGAATGAACATTACTTTCTGCTGCTGTTACACTCGTGTGATCGATTATTGCTCCATGTGGCAATGCCGTATTTTTAAATGTTACTTGTTGAATCTATTAGATTGTCAATTTCGCTGTAGACGAATCAACATTTGTTAAGCGCGTATCTTGTAAATGTGAATTTTCAAAATCAACACTATCGAATTCTGTTGCATTAGACGATGTACAATGAAGTGACAAATTTTCAAATTTACGAAGATTCAATCGAGATCTAATAAATGAACCACAATTCAAATTAGTATATTCAAATGAAGCATCTACCATCGAAACTTCATTAAATAGAATAAATGTCAAATCTAATAAATGAAAATTTCCAGCTTCTTTTTTTCAAATGAACACGATCGAAATTCAATGCATTCTGACGTATAATATCATCTAGTGTCTTTATTTCACAACTGCTGCTATCACATCCTCGTGTTCAATCAATTCTTTCTCTTTTAAAAACTGTAAAATGTCACTCTTTCTTGTAACATCCCATTGACGATGAGAACAATGATAACGAGCAATATGAAATGTTCATGGATCGGGTGATTTATTCAACTGATCATCTTTATGCAACTGATAAATTCCATCAATAAACTTATCATCAATGTTTGGTTCTCGCATTTCTTCAGATTGTTTCAATTGGAATTGGCATCGCTCATTGGGTACTCTCGTCTGATGATCGTTTCTATTAGATGTATGCATACTAATTTCAATTGGTACAGCTGCGGCACAGAGAAGCGATATGATTTCATCAAGTGTTAAACGAAACGGTCGATTAGATGTTTATTTCATCGATTGCACTACTATCGATGGTGCTTCGCTGTAAATCGTTGATTGAGAAAAGTTTAACGTAATTTAAAGTCGTTAATCAAAGCTCATACGAATTATAATGACTTATTTCGATTATATTATGCTTTGTTTTTTTTTTAATGTTAAGGTCAAATTTGCATACGACGCTATTTTACTTTTGTGTTAATCTTATAATTAAATTAGTGTGTAGTTATGTTATCTCAGCGTCAAAGAAATTCGATACTGTCTATTACTATTCTCAAAGTTGAAATCACATTTTCTAAATAGATTGAGTTCACATGTGTATTTCGCTGATTTTTATGTCATTAATTTGAACATTATCTATAAATTATATGAATGGCATGAGTAGGGATGGGCATCCACATCAAATCTTCAGGGTTTTAATATTCTCCGGAATTTTCAGGTCTAAATCCACGATCATGAAAACAGGTAGGAATAAAACAGACACAATAAACATTCAAGAACCGATCATAGTTATAATTGTGTGAATAAAATTAATTTTTTCTTATTTAAGCATAACGCAATTCTATTTCTATCGAAATTAATACGTTGAATATTTTGCTCCGACGAGGATGATCGTTATGTTTTTCTTTTGAAACACGTATCTATATTATACTTTAAATTAATGTTCTAATCGATTTCCATGAGCAAGCAACCGAAGAAAAATTTGCTAAAATTTTAATAAATCGAACACTAGTGAACCACCACAGATTGAATAGTATGGAATAACCACAAGTTAGCGTACGTCTTTCATCATCCCAAATGCTGCTACCTATAATCATGCTGGAAAGTTCTTTTGTTATCTATTAATCAATGATAGATAGACACCACTCAGTTTTCTTTGATTTTCTGTTACAGACCCTGCCGACTTAAATGTTTAGAATTCAAGCATGAAAAGGCAAAAAAAGGTCATTCACAAGCAAGCTCATATCGACTTCATTCCAGAACCATGTGTAATCATTAGAGTAGATAGAACAGTGTTTTTTTACATCAAGAGAAAGTTCTCATGCGTATGAAACAATACAGTTTGATAATAATTTCAACATGAACTATCTTTTGTTTACGTCTTTAAAAATGTGTATTGCGGTTTTTGTTGACAGAATGCATAACGCGCCTATCAAATAAACAATTTGGTTGCATTTGTATTGATTTTTTTGCGGAAAATATTCGTCTCTCTCATGCAGCCTATTATGAAATTCATCAATATATAGGCAAATAAAACTAAATTCAGCGTTCTTTCGTTTTAAGAAAGTCTCACCTATTTCCCATGAAAGAGTTTACATGTGTGAGACATATGTATGTGAATATTGATGCGGATAGCGATTTTAAGTGGATCGCATCAACCTAATGTCTGGGTCAGTACCAGTTTGTGCGCCTACTGATCCTATCACTGCAAGCATTAGTCCGAATAATTTATTGTGAACTTTTATACTTACACCTATGAAAGAAATATATGAAAGCTGTTTTCCATTGAAGTGGTAAAATATTTATGTTTGATAAGAGATCGAAAAAATCAATCAGTAGTTACATTATGTGGCAAGAAGTAAGCTGATTTCGTTTTTTTTGGAAACGACCAACTTTAATCAGTTTCGGATATTCGCATGATGATGTGGCCGACATTTTTTGTCGTTCATCTAATAAAGCTTGAAAACGCGCCAATTCCACCAAAGACAGCGATTGGTGAATGAGTCGAAGAGAATCATTTTGCAGCAGACCCAATGTTAGTTGGGGATCACCTCTCTTCAGTAGCTCATTCAAATAGAGTAAACTTCTACCATCAAAATCATGCAGTAGAGTGGCCATATTTAGTAAATTTTGTTCCATTAGCCATTCATTTACATGTTTCTTGGTCCAGTCTCTCACACTATTGGGAAGAACCATTGAGGATAATTTTGAACGTGTTGAAAATGGAACTACGTCGAAAACAATCTTCTCTTCACGTTCGCCCGCCTGAATATCTTGACAGTTCAGATCATAGTTGACTGTAGCTTTAATTTCTTTGAGGAGCATGTCAAAAGCTTGAAGAAATTCGTACTTAGTGAAATCAATGTATAGTAGTTGTCCGATAAGAAATGATAACCAACCATCTGGTTTGTACTGTTTTTGTAATAGGATCGGTACTATTCGGGTTTTCCGTTGAAAAGCATATTGTGCTTCTGCTCGACAATAGTTACTACGCCGATATGATTCACTCATACAGATGAGAACCATGTTCGATCGTTCAATAGCATCAGCCATTGCATCCATCACATTACCATGCATATGGTCAAAGTCGATCCAAACTCGAAATTTTCTTTGTTTCAATTCATTATATAATAGTTTGCAGATCTCTTTGTCGGCATGTGAATAACTAATCATGATATCAAACTTAGGCGGTTCGATATGATCTGGTTGGATGAATTTGTCGCAAACATGTTCCATATTCCAAAGAATACCATTGCAGATCTTGCGCATCTTTTCATCAGTTGATGTTTTCCCCTGTTGTGTTAGCGTATTAATGAATGTATCATTCGAACGAATCTGTTCACAAATACTTTGATTAAATGAGAGTGTCCAAAGTATTTCGAAGGCAATCGGATATTGATCGCATAGTTCGATAAGAAATTGTACCTGCTTTAATTCAGCAGTCATGTGTTGAATAAAATCATTTTTCGATAGATTCAAGTAGCCTGTAGAATAATACACATTCTTATGCGAATAAATCAAACATAGACGCATGAATGGTATATTCACATTTAATATTTCATCCAAAAACGTGAATTTATCAATATCTGATTCATTAAGTTTAACTGATATTGAAAACAAAAAAATATCTCAGTCAAACAAGAATTCAAATTGATTTTGTTCGATTATGACAATTTTTCATTCAAGGAAAACGTTGAGAATATAGTGTTAACCCTTTTGGCTATTCTATTGTATTCGTAAGTATCGAAATTCTGTTACAAAGAATATTTGTTCTCAAACGAATATGGGTTATTTGAAAATTCTTTCTAGTCGTCTCGAATTGTCGTTACTACTAATATCTAGAAATCAATGTACGCAATACTGTATTGTTTGGAATTTTCAGTTTAGAGATTTCACATTTCTTTGAGAATATCATCTTTCTATAAAACGACGTTGAGATCTCCTATTAGACAGATTGAGAAGACATAATTGACGTAGCTAATCTACTTCATTTAAAAAGGTACTATATGATATGTTTACATTTTCTTAACTAAGAATTACTTTGAAGCTTTCACGAATCATCAATTTTAGTCCTGAGAAGATGACGAGAGGATTCAAATTCACTAATTTAACTAGCTTTTCTATAAGATACAAAACATTTTAAGCGCCGATTAAACTATTAACGAATCCTAGCATTATTTTTTTAATTTTGCTATGCCATCGTGTTCAGACAGCATATTAAAAATCAAACTGTAAGAGCGTACTCAAAAATAACTACACTAAGCGTTCAACAATTCTCTAGTAATAATGAAAAACTTCACTGCTAAATTTGATCGTTGCAAAAATAATAAGTATTCCAACACGGTGCTCATTTTGGGCTCTAGAAAATTGCCTATCACCTATACTCACCTTTCAGTAGTTGGCTGATTGGTACCTGTTGATGCATATGCCATGGATGCTTCCAAGCTAGTTTAAGATTATGAAAGAAAAATTGACAAATATTATTAGCGATTTTCAGTTCTTTCAAATGATCATCCGTAAGAATTTGTGCAAGTGCTCCATAGGCACATACAGCGATACGATCATAGGGTGATGTTTCAGCTACGGTCAGAAGTATGTTGACTAATGGTGTTGTTGATCGAACGTAATAACTAACACTATCATTTTGTAATGCATTCAACAACAAGGTCAATATTGCATCAATCAGTATTGTCTCAGCATTGTACCACGTCGTCGCAGTACACCGTAGAAATGGCTTATAGCCAAAAATCCGAATCAAGGCTTGCACATGATCATGTGGTGTTTGTTCGTAGGAATTTACTAATTTAATAGTAATTCCTTGTTCGTCATTGTACCAACAACACGAGTTAATTAAACGAATCAGAGACCCCATACAAGCAAGAAATTCGTGACTCCACAGGTCAACCGTGTAACTATGGATCATAACGATTTGATAGTATTCATCGGCCAGATATCGAATGATCTCCACTCCTGAATATGGATATGTTGGAATTTTTCCACATAGATAAATACTCAACGAGAGCGAACAAGTTTGAATGTAGAACTTTTGTTTGGCGCTGAAATTTAATTGAGCCGCAGAGCTGTTACGTAGCTGTTTGAGATAGATCTTGTATTGATCAGTCATGAGAAATTTCTTTCCTAAACTTTCATTGATTTGAATGATAGCAGGCAACATCACCAATTCTGTATTTTCATAGATCAGATGCGTAAGTGTGTCGAACCAGTAATTAGCGATGATCCATACTGGGCTTTCATCGTCTCGGATTTTTTCTATACAATTGAACACATCATTAACTATATCTGCATTTTGAGGAACCAATAATGAAGCTTTAACATCTGCCTTAATATTTCCGGTATGCATTACTATTTTCATATTGAACGAGGCTAAAATGCGAAAGAATGCTGTATTTTGGCAGTCATCGATGCAGCATAGAGACGTTTTGCTCAGTTCCTTCCAAGTCCAGTGTTCAAGAATATGTAGATGTTCGAAATATTGAGATACAAAATATGATAGTGACTCGCTTGTTTGACTATCTAGCAAACAGCCGATATCGGTGAGAGCCTTGCTCGAAGGTGAAGAATTATTTAAGTTCGTAACAAACTGATCCATGAGAGCAACCACTATCGATCGAATGGTAAAATGTAATTAAAATGAGAAGAACCAAGATGACGAGTGATAGTCGTATTCGACGAGGAGTAAGTCAGTCAATAGCTACTGGTTGTTTTGTTTGAATGACTTCTTTCAATCGATTCTCAATTCACTTGTTGTTTGACAAAATACATCTAACCAATGATTCAGAAACGATAATCTTTGTTTTCGTCTTCTTAAGTAATTTTTCAATACTTAATGCAAGACTTGTTCCATTCAAGCTGAATATACGACAAATAGCTTCGTTTATACATCGATACACATGAATAAATCGAATGTTCTGTCAGAATACTCAAAAACTGAAGTTCGTAGTCAAATATAAAAATGACGTTGATTCAATTTCTGCTTAGGAATCTAATGTATGTTCACAAAAATACTGTCGGTATGATCACAGGTAAAGGTAGGAAACACTATCGCACATTATCAAAAACATATTTAAAGTTCAAAATATTCCCTTGTGGAGATGAGAGAATAAACTTCATAGAATCATTGTTTTATTCAAGTTTCAATAGAGAGTGCCAAGATACTTTCCTGTTCTGCTGAATTTATATTCTTATTCTAACAATACGACACATTTTTTCAACAATTAATCTCCATCTGAGACAAGTTTTGCTCTGAATGACTGTTATTAATCATACATGCATTATGAATCATATCAATATCTATATAAAGTTATTTAATTTATTGTGATTTACAGCCATAACACAAGTCTTTGAAACGAATTCATTAGAGATTGAATAGAGAATTGAACAAGACCAATAAATTTATTAGTATATCATCCTGTTTTTTTACGTATAAATGAATGTAGTAACATTATACTTGGTAGGACTCCTTCCTTATCAGTGCCATTCTGAAAATGTCACATCTTGTGTAGTGCTTTGAATAATTAGAAGTTAAAGTGGATTCCTGTTTTATTAATATGTGGACAAAGGAAAAACGATTATAGAATACTGAGATATACGAAGAACAATAACCCGCTGGCACAGTAAAAGATCACGTATATATATATATACATATAAATATAGAAAGAGTGAACAAGCTTGCATTCGAAAGAAAAACATCACAACTACGAATGTCAGAACATTACAAAAACAGTTGAGCGAAATCGGTACTAATCATCGCTTAATCTTAGCGTCTTATATAAGCAAGATGATACAGCCATTTATGCACAAAAATACCTAAAAACATAATGCTAATTCTTCACTTTATTTGATGTATTTTTTAAAAATGATAATTAATAATTTAAATACATGCCGAACAACCCATTCTCATTATCCTACCTCGCCCCTAGGATGACGAGATTAAATGTTAATAATAATCATGGAAGTTAATCTAACATATTTAAATACACGTATAGTATAACTTAGGAGTGTTGCAAAAACGAAAGCTTTGGTCATCATGTGGTCTGTTATTGAAAAGATTAAGTATTCCGTAACAATTAAAACCAATAGAAACGCACAATTCCTCGTAGTTCTCTGGTACTCATATCTCTTAGTACAACTCTAATCTATTGGGTCTTCAAGATTTCCGGAAGTTTTGCTACTAAAAGCGAAAATTAACTTACTGTTTCTTACTAAATAAAAATTTCAAAACAATTCAACCGAAGATTTATATCTGTACAATTCAAACTTTTTCTTGGCAATGAAGCACAGCGTGATTGAAGAATAGAGCAAATAATTCTTTAATAAAATAATGACTACGGTGGTCAGCATATTCTAATAAAAGCTGTGTATGTAACTTTTTGCATTATGATTAAAGCAATCATTCAGGGATTTAGAAATGATACTCAAACAAATAGAGGAAAACATCAATGTAAAAATATTGAAAATATAATATTTTATTTCAACTATTTCGATTAAGAGTTCACAAAAGCAGCCGAAAGAAGACAACAACACCTTCATTTGCCTTTGATAGTTTACAAAGTTCAAGAGAGAATTAACGAACTATTTTCGTCCGTAGTATTACCAGTAGTCATATGTCAGCTGTAGGTGTGAGCGTGGAAGTTAATATTGAATGAGTTCGAAGCGAGCGTGAGATGTGAGATGATTATGGGTTTAGAGAAGATCAACTCTTCACACACAGCTTCTGATTATGCGTTTATTGTTCCATCCCATGACAATCATTCACTGCGAGGCATGTAATACAGCTTTTCCCAAAAGATTCTTGAATTTCTTATCAACTATTGAATCGTACACTGATTTATTACTAGTTTAGCTGGTCTTTAGTGTACAAGAATTTTTGACTATGTAAAAATTATTTTAAAGTTTAAATAGAGCAGAAATCGGTGTAGCGTAAATATCCTAGGAGCAAGTATTCAGGAACCATCTTTCATGGAATCGTCTTTTTATTTCCATACAGGAAAAATATAAGTCTCTTCTTATTTTGTTACATATGCCCCATGTGTACCGATAGTAAGGTCACGACCAGAGATGGGAGAATCAAGTCAAAAATGACCTAAGTCCAAGTCAATTCAAGTCTTAATTGACTGGGGTGACTTGACTTGAGCAACTTTTCAATGACTAGACTGGGGTAGAAAAATGTTTTGACTCCACTTGACTTGTAAATTGGCAGAAAATGCAAGTCAAGTCAAGTCATGTGTATATTTCGGCAGCGATAATCTATACTAGATTCATAACGCGTAGCGTTATTCTTTTTGTTTCGAGTACGAAATTGTTCACTTTTTCCATCAATACTTTAGAAATTTTTTACTAGATAATTGCTCATTTTTCATGATGGGAAATATAAATAATCACTATACGTAATAAAAAAATAAACGAATCGGACAACATAATTAGAAGTTATATCTAACCAATGATGAGAGTTTAGGGTGATTCATGGATAATCCATTGTATTATTGAATCAGTTAAATTAATTTTACCTTTGTTAAAACTAAATATGAATGAACCAATTTCACATGACGATATTGAGCTTTCAAATGATTCTCCAGATGTCTGCGTATTATCTCCAGCTTCAGTCTCTTGTTCTTCATCAGTTGAATCAACAACAGCACCATCACAAAATATTGATAAATATTCCAAAAACAAGAAAGACATTGAAAATGTTAACAATGTTAAAATGAAATCATGGACTAATGTAAAAATCTTTTTCAAGAAGTTTATTTAGAATTAAGTTCAAAGTTTTTTAAGCAATATCCCGTCAACCACTTGATTTGTGTTAAGACTTGACTTGAAAAAAGGCTTTGACTTATGACTTGACTTGAGCGCCTCTTTTTTGGGGGAAGGACTCGACTCGACTTATGCATAATCTACAAATGACTTGACTCGACTTGGTCAAAAAAAACCTGGCTCACCCATCTCTGGTCACGACCTATGTGCGTATTCTATCGGTCAATATATGTTAGAACAATCGGTCACTATATGGATAGATGTTCTCACCTCGTGCCCGATAGCTACTCCCTGCTCATTCTGACCTTTACTCAACCTTTTCTCTCTTCTCTCTAATTTCTTCTCTCCTATATAAGCTTGTGTTCTGTATGAAATACGGAGAGCTGGAGTGATGAAGTTGTGTAGAGAACGTTGTACACCGAGGATAGCAATAACGCTACTCCTTCAGTTTCTCATAGCATCATAATAAAATAAACACTGCAGTAGTAACGAAACCATTTATCCTTTATTTCGTTACACAATGTTTCACTTTTATTGTTGGTATTTATTTGTTAGTATTCTGTTTTCTTAATCACAAGTAACGCGACGCGATCGTCGCTAACCCTCTACTGGAAGAATTTAGACTAGTTCAAAATGTTAGATAAGACAGGGAATGGTAGACGGTTTGTGTTCACAGATTCACCATGAGCAGAAACCTAAAATATGGTCATTTTAGTAGCAACGCTACTACGTATAGATTGATTGAAAAAAATTACTACTTGTGAGCGTTAATGATAATATAATACTGACTATCGCAGTAGGCGTTTCTAAATGCAAGACTCATCCTGCAGGTTTGATACAAGAAAAGTTTGTTGGTGTTTCATCAAATCCCCATTTTTTAAGAATTTCATTTGTAACTTACGTAATGAAATTCTCACAAAAAATAGCAATTACGCTATGCTCATACGCAACGTTAACTCCTTAACTCTATTGTTTCCAACTATAAATGATAATAGAAGTAGGTATTATTTATGATTTTGTTCTTTCGCAAGTGCGGTTCTATCAAGAAAATAACTCAGTGACGATATGCCTTACTAAATACTAATAATCAAAAAATTAAATTTACAACCGCGAAAGTTTCATTAGTCGACCATTACTAAATGTTCAAAACTCAAATGTTAGCTGTGTCCAACTTTCAAAGTCAAATTTTAACGATAGTGCAATCAATAATTCGAAGAACGACCATAATTCTGAGATAATTATGTTAGTACTTATAAACTGGTTGATGAAAATATGAAAAGAAAAATGACAACTGTAACCGATGATAGAAAAAAAAAAACTTTGAAACCTTAAAACTTGCATTAGCAAATATTTATATAAATATCCATAAGGAATTCGGTACATCTCATGCGCCTTATCGATGTTCTAATTTATTTTAGATTTTCCATTGGCTGCGTACGGCCTCCACGATAGTTCTTTCTTATAGCTTTCTACGTACTATTTCATGCAGACATGATCAAATCTTAAAGTTTTAATTGTAGATTTGAAAATTTCAAGAAAGTAATATAATCTCAAAGGCCAACTGATTGAATACATGCGCATTCGCCAGTCTATTAAATGATTGAAGCATTCAAGTTCGTTAACTCATTAAGAAACAGAATAATTTATATTGAACGATGCTATGTTTATTACTAATCATCCTGTATACCTTTTCAATTTTCCCTCTGAGAATGCATCGTTTTCTTTTTGGGCTTTGTTGAATGCATATGATTTCACTGTACACCCATCTAATATTAGCAAACGAAGCTACACTTTAATGCGGCACTGTCTGTTAGACCTTCTACTGTAGCTATTCTAGATTGAAATGAAATACAATCAATTGTGTATTTCGATTTTTCTCGTTCTAATAGCGTTTTTTCTCGGTTCTGTTCTCTACACTGAAAAAAAATAAGGTGCCACACGAAAGTATGAGGTTTCGTTAAGTTTGACTAAACTATATAAGTGTCCGTAGGATCATACGAAACCTGTCCGAGGTTTAACAATACCCAAGGTTTTGTGAAATTCTTTATAGAGTTTTAAAATATAAAAATGTTTCGACCTGAACGCTTGCGTTACCCCTGAGGTTCGGTCAAAAATCCTTTTGAGTTTCGTATACAAAACGTTTTATTAATATGCTTAGTGTAGAATCAGGGTTACGAAGTTAGCATTACCAAGTCGCTACGTTTCCAAACAGCTAGTAACTTTTCCGTTACCATTCACGTGCTTACATATTAACAGGTCACTTCGAGTTACTTGGTAACAGAGTAACGGATTGAACCACTCCTCTAATAAGCACAAAAGAAGGTTTTAAGAAAAATTACGAAATTCTATAAAGTTCGACTAAAGTATATCAGGCTCGAGGCATCCATTTGTGAAATCCCTATTTTCACGATTTTCAGGTCATATTTTTCGAGAAAAACACATTCTACGCAAAAATTTGAAGTGTTTCATTGAAACTATTATTTTCTCACGAAATCTGTTTCTGAATTCTGTGATAGATTTTTAAAAATGGAGAGTAAAAGTGAAAATAAGAAAAATTTCTGTATCTGATTCAGATTGCCTGAACTCGAATTGCTTTGCTCGAACTTTTTAGAATCTCGTTTTTTTTCGTGAAAATCTACTTTGCTGATAGTTGGAGGAGTCTTTGATTTCGTCGCTCCGATACCGTTACCAAGTAACTAGTAATGGAAACGATACCCGTTACTTGATGATGTATTCCATTACTACTTAGATCAGCTGTCAGATGAACAAATAAGAATGGTGAGTTTGATTTCAGAAGTTATAATACGATGGAATTTTTTTTTCTACTTAAATCAAACATCCCATGCCAATCGTTTCGTCCACCTGGACCTGAAGGAACTAGTAGAAGAAATGCCTGAAAATTCCGGTATTCTGTAAGAGTAAACATGGCTTCGCTGGAGCATGGAAGTAGTGTCCTATTCACCAACTTCCCTGATGTGTTCTGATGATTTCCGAGTAAGTTGGTGCGTCTTTCCGCAAGAAGCAACACAAATCATGGGGAAAAAATTGGGAAAGTTTGAGGGTCAAAATATTGCTTGCATGTTCCAACGATATCATGTGTTTCGCTATAGGATACAGTGATTCATTCTTACGTTTCTGCAGGTTGTCAAAGGACCAGATTCTTTTAAAGAGAATGGCAGGTTTCAGCGTTGTAAGCTGCTGGAAAAACACTTCCAAAATGGAACTGAGCATTCGGCGAAACTTTATTCAATTTTGAATCATGAATTGTAAAGACCTCCAAGTACGAAAGACTGACCATCAGCTATCAAAAATTAAGACTTTTTACGAAATCTAATTTCTACGCAACATCAAAGGATTTCGATTTCGTTTCAAAAATTGGAACCCTTAAGGGTTTCGTGTGGCACCTTTTTTTCTTTCATTGTAGCTGATTACTCTTTAAAGTATTGCTGATAGAGTCTCATTTGAGTCCCGAAGAATCCGAAAAAGAGTAGTACGGAATTGTTTTATCGTATTTATTAGTATGAAAGATTGCTTCAAGTAGCTTTTTAGTCAAACAGAATATTGAAACCGCCAGTTCATCGGTATAAAAATTAAACTTATTCTTCCAAAGATTTTCATATTCAATGGATGATTTTAATCTAAGTATGTAGGCTTTAACTTTTTCTACTAATTTAAGTTTTCTATCTAAGCATTTTTTTAACTTCTTAATATTAACTACGAAAATCCATGTTTGACTTTCGTCATTTTTACTGTCATTGCTATCTATGCTAATATATTCTCGAAATAAAATATACCGCTACGGTAACTAGATGGTAGTCGAGCTGAGCTATAAACATAACTAGAAGCGAAGCACTTCATTTCGAGCAAGACACTTTAGTTGTCCGCTAAAACAATTCATAATAAATTGAATAGACGTCATCAATAGTAAATTGATGCTAGCTATTTCTCCTAGCGATAATTAATATCATAAAATACGCGTCAAATCTCGGTGTTTTGAGTCGCAATATTATATAAAACATAATTCATGGATAATATTAAAATCCATATTCTACTAAGGGCGAGCGAAACGTGATAAAGGAAATCGGACAAAATTTAGTACAAACTCGAATCTAAAAGACATTTTTGACGTTTGAACGAGAATCAGACGATGTGTCCTTCTCGTAATCATCAGCCCATAGACCATGGACTTTGGATGTGCATGTTGATAAAGAAAAAATTTTTGCTGTCAATTGCTATACAGTGCTTTGCAGCATAATAAGAAAAAAAAGTCATGCATGGTTACGTAAATGCATTACTTCGCACCGCATTTTAAATTTGCTGAGAATCGTCATGCAGTTCTTCGCATCGTACAAATATCAACAAATAAAAAAGGTTGCTTACCAAACGAAATCGAAATATTCTTGTTGTGTAAAGCAATTCTGCAAACGATTTTAGTATTTATAGTTGTAAGTAATTTTTCTCTTTTTCAACATAGGTTATCGCCTGAATTATTCAAGTGTGACTATTTTTGATTTCACACCTTCGTCTTTCGCATATTACCTGCAATTTATTGTACAACATGAGCTCACCGTATGATTTCAATATTTTTGTCTTGGGCGTTTTCCATTACAAACCAAGCCAAACGATTGTTAATTATAGCATTTCGAGTTTTTATCAATTTTACCTTGTGAAAGATATTTGCATTTCGATGCGAAGCATAATCATTTATCTAGTCATGCGCGAGTTTTTAATGCGATGCGAAGCATAAGCATTTATGTAGTCGTGCACGAGTTTACTTTTTACGGTGCGAAGCACAGCATTTATGTAAACATACACGAGTTTTTAATGCAGTGCGAAGCATAGCATTTATGTAGTCATGCGCTAGTTTTTTTACGGTGCGCAGCACTGAATAGCGATCGTCGGCAAAAAATTTTTCTTTCTCGACATATGCATCCAAAGTCCATATTTTGTGTCGGGATGATCTCGAGAACTGAATATCGTACAACAGTCGTTCAAACGCTACATCGAAGTATCGACATCGAATAAGTTCCTTTTTTTTCAAAATTCCCTGTATCACCTTTCGTTCGCCCAAAGTAAAATATGGATATTAATATAATCTATGGATTTTATTTTTCAATATGGCGACTCAAAACACCGAGATTCGGCGCGTATCTCATGAGATTAATTATCGATAGCAGAAAAAGTTAGCATTGATTTACTACTGATGACATCTTTTCAATTAATTATCAAATCTTTCTAGAGGACTGCTAAAGTTTCTTTGTCGAAATCAAGTGGTTTGCACCCAGTTTCGGTTAAGGTCTTTTTCTTTTTAACTAAACCTACGAACCTTTTTTGTAATTTTGTGTCACGATGATCTCGAGAACCGAAAATGAGAAAATAGTCGTATAAACCTGAGATCCGAATATTGAGATCGAACCGGCTAAATCTTTTCTTGAATTTATTCTACCGTAGTCCGGAAAAAGCGTCCTAAAATGACCATTTTCAACTAAATTTGCCTTCTCTTCATTTTGAGATGATTAAAAAGAAAGTGAAGGCGAGAGCTAGGCGACACTATTGATATTAAATGTGAAACACATGCTCATGCAGCTGATAGAGAAAGGTGACTCATCGAGATAATTAATCGATGAAGTATCAACGATTTTTGAAAATATCTGTAGATACCATTTGAGATGACTGATAGACTGATAAATACTACAGTAACTTCTTTTTATCTTAAACCTATGTTTCATCTATTTGTCGAAGAAAATTCTTTATCTTCAGTAGTAACTCAGAACAAAACATTTCTGATTTTTTGGAATGATTGAGAGAGATACGTCGAGGTACAGCTCGCTCTTTATGCAAAATCGTCTCTTCCTAAGATCGAAGGTAGTGCTTCGCACCAGATTCCGCACTCGAGTGAAGCTCGCGTACCATCTAGTTTCGAGCAAGAAAATTTAGTAGTCCTCTACAAAGACTTGATAATTAATTGAAAAGATGTCATCAATAGTACATCGATGCTAACTTTTTCTGCTAGCGATAACTAATCGCTGCTAAAATCAGCGCCAAGTCTGAATCTGTTTGGATGGATTTAATGAAAATAGAATCCACAGATTATTAATACTATCCGGATTTTACTTTGAGCGAACGAAAGGTGATAGAGAAAATCGGACAAAATTTGGTACCTATTCGAGTCTCAATGATTCTGACGACGTTTGAACGAGTATCGCACGATGTGTCGTTCTCGAGATCATCGCACCACAAAATATGGAGCTTGGATGCGTAGGTCGGGAAAGAAAAAGATGGCGACCACGACCAAACGCTATACAGTGCTTCGCACCGTAAAAAAGAAAAAAAACTCGCCCATGTCGACATAAATGCTGTGCTTCGCATCGCATTAAAAAGATGGCGACCACGACCAAACGCTATACAGTGCTTCGCACCGTAAAAAGTTATACTGGCTCTTGCATAGGAAAGTATTGATTCGAATTTTGTGAAACAGGTTAATTCTTGATTAGTATTTAGGTAGTACAACTATTATTAATAGTAATGCCTACCTATGCGATTGCTGATCGGAATGATTGAAATATACATCATTGATCTCGGGGACAGGTTACTTTTAAGGAGGAGATAACTAACTACGCCTCTTGTCGCAGAAGTTTGCAAATAACAAAACTATAGAAATTTCACTAGTAGTATTTGTATGAAGAAAAATCATTCAATACTTACCTGTT
>OENT01001989.1:0-24960 GCA_900239685.1 Rotaria macrura | reverse complement strand
TATATGTGCAAGCACCGCGGTGTTTTTAACCGTGCAGAACCGCTATATATGAAACCGCGGTTATATGTGCAAGCACCGCGGTGTTTTTAACCGTGCAGAACCGCTATATATGAAACCGCGGTTATATGTGCAAGCACCGCGGTGTTTTTAACCGTGGAGAACCGCTAGATACGAAACCGCGGTTGCAAGTGGAGACACCGCTCTCTTGGAAACGGGTGAAAACTGTTCTGTTTGAAAACGCGGTATGGACCATAGATAACGCGGTTTTGGAAATACGTGGTTGTGAAGACCGCATTTCGCCGCGGTTTACCGTGGTCATCTAATGGATACCGCCGGCGTCTTCGTGGAAACCGTGGTTTTTGGAAAATTATTTTTCCGTGGGTATAACAACAATCGATTTCACCTCCTAATACAAAGCTTCCAACAATAAAAATTCAACGTTAAGATAATAGAATTAAGAAAATAAAAAATAATTGGATGTTAGCAATAATTAAATTGAATAACGAGGATCTTATCAACAAAATACTAGAATGCATTTTCAGAAAGCGCATAATTAGCACTATTTTGATTGTCGCACTATTGCACGATTCGACGATTTGCTACATAATTAACTGGTTTCAATCCGTTTCTGAGATAACTGCAGTATTTAAATTTAAGTTAGTTACAACAGTGGATAGTTCGAAATTTATCTTAATCGCTACAATTGAAATATTGAGGCAATCTCATGTTTTCAAAAGACGTCAATTCGAAGAAAAAAGAGACAACTAGGTGTTGCCTTTCATTGTAAAGAGATGATTTGATCATTGAAGTGTATTGTTTGAAGTAGTAAACAGGTGATAGCAGCTTAATACGAATTAACAGTTAATCCAAGGTTGAATATAATTTATAGATCACATAGAATTGGAACAAATGATTTCCATGTTAGATAGTAGGGGAAAATCTGATTAATATCGACGTTTTCAGAACAACTTGCTAGCGTACCCCGTTAGAAGCAGAAAGATGAGTAGCACTTATTTATAAAGTTAGAGTACTGCACAATATGATCTGTAATGTAAAGGGGGACCCGTCTAAGCTTCGACTTAAAAATTACATTCTCTATCTTCTTGGAAAATATATGCAGGTTTCACAGTATCTTTATTTGGTTTTGTTTCAAAGAATATTTTTATGAAATAGAAAAATAGTAAAATTTTGGTCGAAATTGGTTGGACTCAAGTCAATTCTACGAGGACTTTCATCTTAGATAATGCCCACAAAAATCCGAATTCTAATCAATTAGCAAATTGATATTATAATTACTAGAAATTTTTAACTTGATAAATTAAGATTTCTCGAATGTATAATTCAAAGTTTCTTTCTAATCGTGTGTGTTTATTTAAATAGGTGAATGGTATTATCATGGTAACAGTTCATTTTTATTGAAATATTTCTTAACCAGTATGATTTGTAAAGGTATGATGTTTCATATTAACAGAGTAAACGAATCGAATTCTCTTACTGAGAATTCATTTGTTATTTAACAATATGTCAACTTACTAAACAAAATCTAAATCCTAAATGAGAAAAATAAGAGAACTGAACATTGGTTATGATAATTCATTAGATATGTAGCCTATGATGAATCCATCAAGATAATATCTTTGACTCAATCAGAAAAAAATAGTCTAATAAAACAGTTTTGCGAAGTATGTTACATACGATGGAGTATTATTTACTTTTCTCACAAATCGAAACTTTAGTTTAAAATGAACAAAATATTTGAATACAACGGTGGTTGTGGTATTTTATATATGAGACGTAATTTATCAATGTATGAACTCACAGCCATTATTTCAAAGTAATCGACATAAACGAATGGAACAATACTCGGATAGATTCATTTACCATGTGAACATTAACAAATGTATCAAATAACCGAATACGCTTCGAAATACATTAATTATTTGAGACTAGTAGTCTTGATTAGTGCAAACCATTTTTCATATGATCTTTAATCTTATTTGTTAACTTGAAATAGTTTATTTTAAATCGATGCAATATATGAAAAGAATAGTATTAAAACATATTCAAGTGTCATGTAATCTTTAACTAGCTTGAAGATTCACAATCTTAATTTTAAGCGAATGAAGAACACGAAAAGAATAAACTACTCACTATTTTTCTGCAATGTGAACTACGGTCAACTTAATAATTCGAAAGTTTGATCTTGAAATGAACAAAATAAGTGAATTGAAAGATAGTGTAAACAATTCATTATCCATGCAATCGTGAAATTCATTTAGGAATGTGGATTTGTTTTGAAAAATGAGTGCAAAGCATGAATAATAATATTGGCATTCAACTTCATTGAGCACGTGATCTTCATCAAATTTATCAATCCGAAATTTTCTCATCGATATGAAAGAAAACATGAATAGAACATATTAATACTAGTTTATTGTCGATCGAACATAACTGGCACACATTACTTTAATTGACAGAAATTCTTTGAAAAAACTCATCGATATTACAAGTCATTTGCCATGTTGTAATTGATTATTAAATTTTTTCGATACGTTGGATAAGGCAGTTTTGATAGTATTTCATGCATTATGTCACCTTTGATATATGCTGATTGAATCATAGAACCTTACTTTTTCAAGTGAATGGGTTAGATAAATACATTCACTAAACAATAAATTATTGACATTTTTCTGCTAAAATTTCGATGCACACGTTCTATCCTAAAACATAAACTGATTACTCCATTTTCTGAATTGATTCGTGTCTTACATTATTTACCATAATTTTCAAATATGGCAAACTAAATCCACCCAAATTCTGCAAATATCTGAAACAGATTCTCGGATAATTTTGATAAAATTGATTTGTTAATAATTTATAGTTCTCCCACAATTGTATCAACATACATTAACAGTCTTCACTAAGAAACATTTACTAAGATGAAATGTTCGATCAAATAATGCTTGCAAGTCTTATTGATTTATAGAGCTTTTAAAATAAAATTTTCCTTTCATATAATGTTCTGGTACTGAATGAAATTCAATGCCGCATAGTTATTCATTTTAGTAGATTATATTTTAAAATTTGGTTTCTGTGCTATACCTTTTCTTGTTTTAAACGAGTGTTAGCTATGCCAATACCGAATAGTGTACACTTTTGAATATTGTTCAATACATATTGGGCGAGATATTTCCTTTCACCATGTGAATGAGCCAAAATTACGGAGCTAATACGCAATGTAATAAAATCAGTTGAACTGCTAAAAGTGTTGTGATTCTGTGGAATCTATGTTTTGCCTACTCACAGATTCGATTTTTTCTTTAATTTTGTTTGATCATCTTTGAAAATTACGAACGATCATAGATATCAAAGAAAAGCAACAAAGTTGCATTGTCGTATAGAATTACTGATGTGCCTTGAGCAATCAAAAGTGAAACTGTTGACTACAGACGAGCTGGAAACGTACACCAGGAAAAGTCGGAGCCAGGGAGAAATTCAGACTCGGTACATATCTAACTTTAATGTGTCGCGCCTTATTTCGCAAAGTGAGGTACTTGAGACTCAATTTGTTTTAGTGTGAAACGTAGAGAGAGAGAGTACCAAAACGCTTAAAATTTATATGTATTTTATGTATAATCAAAGACACATGGATATTATATTACTTAAGAAGAAATCAGTTGTGGTTGTCAGTTATAGGCCATGTGAACTGGCATCCATATTTATACGCCTACATATTAGAAGGCTTATGATTTTCTAATGAATGGTAATCATGTTTTCTGCTAGAGATTTTTCACTTCATTTGTGGTGCATAAACATAACACCGCTAAAAAACAAATTAATACCAAATATGCAGCTCTGATAGCCAAGGATGAGGAACGGTAAGAGGTTTATGCAAATCATTTACAGGATTGCTGCTAACATTTTGAAGATAAGTAGATGCAGAGAACAACTTCAAAGAGAGCAAATCACTATCCTATGAAATATTGAGCGCTAACACACTGTATACTATTTATATCAGTCGTTAAATATGATAGAAAAGTACCATAGTATAATACATAGATAGGTTTTTCCCACACAAGAGTTTTAAACACTCTACATGCAGAGCTTTGCCAAAAAAGACGACTTTTATGTGAATATATTTGTCCGTAGTCTTTTTCTTTTCCTTAGATCAGCAGGAATCTCATGCATACAGTTGATCCTGTGTATTATGAACCAAGAACAGGTTTTAGTCTAGATTTCTAAATGAAAAAATTCAATTTATAATTATATAAGGGCTTGTGTGAAAGTAGGAAAGAACATTTTCTAATTAATTTATTGTTTTATAAAACCAATGGGAATTGCAGGAATAAACCCGAGTCAATATCGAAGAGTATCGGTATTGTCATTTGCTTTAACCTGAAGAACATCCACATTCATATCGTTAGTCAATGAGAATTGCAATCTAGACTACATGTAATTAGTGGTGTAACGAGGGGTGAATAAGGTGGCTTTTAGTCTCCCGCTCCCACGGGGGTTTTAAATCCCACGACGTTTAATTCAAAGTAACTTTGTTTTAAATAGAAATAGTCGGATTTTGTCGAAATAAACAATTATTTTTTGTCTTCATTATATTTTCATGTAATGCCTTCGTGAACTGAACACTCATCAAGAATATCATACAAGCAGACAAAATTTTTCTAACTACGCGTCGAATCGCACAAAAAAGATGAAAACTCGAGAAGAAAATGGACATGTTTGGAGCATAGTCGGGGATCCGGAATGTGAGTGAGAAAACCTTATATTTTCACCGTTCTCGCACGTTTATTTACTTTTACAGTCAATAAATGCGCGTAAGTACATTAAAATAAAGAGGCTAGGTGGTCGTTTTTTGTGTACTCAAAAAGTGAGTACACTACTAAAATCGGTCAGGTTGTCCGTCCGTCCGTTTATTCGATAACTTTTCACAATTACATTCGATTGAGTTGAAATTTGTGCACAGAATTGTCTCATCAATGTCTAGGCCAAGTTCGAAGATGAGAAGGATCCGTCGAGAAATGGCTGAGTTATTGAAAAAATTGTCATTTTTCACCAAGCAATCCCTGAGGTGGGGTACAGGGATTTTTTCAAAAAAAACTTTTTTCTCAGAATTATCCACAACTTATGTCAAGTGACTCAGTTTTTAACGCTGATTCTGAATCTGATATTTGTTTTGAAAAAAATCGTAGTTTTCTAAAAGAACATCGCCAAAAAAACGTCTCGAAATAAACAAAAACTGCATCCCGAAACTAAATTGTCTAGATATATCTCAGTTGGTCAGTAGTGTTGGGATTTACCAAATACCTGGTTCTGTAGCTATTTAAAAGGACTATCGAAAGGTAAAAACCCGAAGTCAATAGATATTAATATTGACCAAACCATCCCTGAGGAGTGGTACAGGGATTTTTTCAAAAAAACCTTTTTTCTCAGAATTATCCACAACGTATATAAATCGACTCAGTTTTTAACGCTGATTCAGAATCTGATATTAGTTTTGAACCAAATCGAGCTTTCTAACAAAACATTGGCTGCAAAAAGGTCTCAAATGCACAAAAACTGCATCTAGAAACAAAATTGCCTAGATATGTCTGAGATGATCAGTAGTTTTGGAGTTTCCCAAAAAGTTTTACCAAGATACTTCATCCGTGCACACATTCTAGGATGACTGATTTGTCTCATTCACTTTTTGAAGTACACATAACTCTCGGACATAAGTCCGAAGTTTCCGCATTTATTTATAGTTGTTATCAGTTATGGGATCATGATAAGAGCTTCTGATTATTAAAAAAACGACCATTCATTCACTTCCTTTAATATAATTATTTACACGCATTTGTCACTGCAAACGCGATTAAACGCACGAGAAGTGGTAAAAACGAGTTTTTGTTGTCACAGTGTCGAGCTCCCTATTATGATCCATAAATTCCCACTTTCTTCTCGATTTTTCGTCTTTTCTTGCGATTAGACACGTAGTTGAAAAGTATTCTCTGCTGGACAGTGTGTAAAGATTGTTTTTACCTGATTCTGATGTTATGGTTGAGAGTTTATTTACATGAATCTCCACACATAAATTGGTGAGTGTCTGAAAGTGACAAGCAATAGTCTGAGCACTGAGTCTCAGAACCCTTAGTTTTCTGGTGACGGCGCTGCATGTAATCGTCATGAAATATTACGTATGTATGTTTTTGAAACAAATTTGGAAAAGTAAATCAAAAGATAACACTACATGAGATTCAATTCAATAATTAATACAAGTGAGATAGTTCTAGATGGGTGTTGGTGTGCGTGTATTAACTATTGAATTGAATCTCATGTAGTGTTATCTTTTGATTTACTTTTGAAATTTTGACTGTAGAAATGAAAACATGAGTAATGTATTTGGACATGTAAGAACTGCTAGCCATGGTAGTTCAATGATCATGATGTTTTGTATATTCGTATGAATTGTGTATTTCTATGTTTTGTGTATTGTGTATTTGCATGTATAGTGTTCTAAAAGATCGTAGAACAAGTTAAAGGTAGAAAATGATCGAAAGAAAGATCGAAAATTCCCGTCAACAATAAAATTTTCAACAAATCATCTACAACTATCTCACTTGTACAAATTTGGAAGAATTGAATGTTTCAGTCGTCACTATTTTTGTCGCCTTCGCCTTTCTTATACAATATCGTATCCTTTTATCATCTATTAGGGTTAGATGCGCCAATTCCATGTCCTGTCAAATCCGATTCTTGGAATTAGTTGAAGGCAGATTCGGTGCATCCTGATTTAATATACGAACCAATAGCATTTGCGAAGTCTGTGTCTCTTGAAAAGAACTATTACAGATGCAATTTTCGTCTTACCGTAATTGACGTTCAATGAACAGTAAAATATATGTTCTCCATAGAAATTAAATCGGTAGACGATGGCATATTAAAATGTCATGAGCAGACTATACTGATTAATTTATTTCTGTAAAATTTGATACTCTACTTTGGTTGAGTTACAAGTATTATGACAATAAGATTGAATCTTACGAGTATGAATGTTGAAAACAGTAAGCAGTTCATGGAACAAAACATGATGTAAATTACATCATTTTAATGAAATTTTTGTTAGAGAAAAATAATGTCACAAATCAAAAAAGGATACGTTTCATCGTTCTATGGACATGACAATCATGTTGTAAAAAGAATTAAATTTTCACTAAAATCATGCCATGAATATTATTGAAAATAAATGACAAGGAGTATCTTTTTCTGCTGAAAAATGAATCAAAGAAATGCCACTTTTGACTGTGAAAAGAACATTTTCTTGCATGTATTTCTGATTCGTGTATGCTTTTGAAAAATAAATCATGCCATGAAAATGAGGGGAAAATAGTGGAAGTATTGCGATAAGTTTTTGTTTTTGTGAAATAAACGAAGTCAATGTATTATTACCGATGATAATTATCGAAATTTAAATTTCAATGAAGTTGTTTGGTTTCATTATCACCTGAGAGGAGAATAGAAGTACTTCGATTTGTTGTTTGCCAACATACGTAACATTTCATGCAGTCACATGTACTTCTCTACATATACTGAATAATAATGACGAATGTTTTTCTTGTTCTATGCTCTGTTTTGACGATAGATTTTTTTCTTTGCGCTTTACATGGATACAGGGAGTTGATGCAATTACTGGTGAATCAGAAAGTGCGCATTGCTTGCATTTATTTTTTTTGCTTTTTAGATTTAAGNTTAAGTTACACCAAAGGGAAGTGTTTATATTCTTTCGAATAATAATTTAGATAGAACAAATTGAACTGCTTCAGCTGTATCGTATTGAGAAACGTGCAAATCTCTGTGAAATATGCTTCATTAAATAGTTTCATGTTTTTATTTATTCTAGAAAATACCATTAGCTTGAGATATAACGAATGGCATCCGAAGATGTCAAAATTTCTACTGATGTTATGTCATCATCAATAAGAACTTTGCTAGAACCGCATGACATTCAGATTCTTCCTCAACATCGTTTTAAAGCTCCCGAAACTAATCTCATTCCATCAATCTGTTTCTATAATGGAAGCTTTGTTCCTATTCATGCAGGTCATGTTAATGTTTTGGAAGCTGCAAAACGGTACATAAATAATCTTGGCACACATGAATTACTTGCTGCGTATATATCTCCATCACATTCTGGATACATTGCAAAGAAATTGCGTGCTGAAGATTTAATTGGAGCCGGTCACCGTCTCTCTATGATCACTCTTGCAATTGAACATCTTGATTGGGTTATGTTAGATTTATTTGAAATGTTTCAGCCAAACAAAACTGCATTAAGTATTGTCATGCAAGCCTTCAGTTCACGTGTCCGTTCTCAACTTCCTGATGGAACACGTATTGATATATTTTGGTTAAAAGGAGAAGACGCCCTTGCTCATTTGAGGGCACCTGATTATTTACTTCGGCTGGGATTTCATACAATGTATGTATTGAATCGAGCATGCGATGAAAATATGATAACTAGAAACGAAACAAACACATCTATTCAGAATTATCATGAAGAACGTTGGAGAAATATACGAGCTGCATCCTCATTTCCAGAAAAGTATTATTAGAATTCCTAGTTTTCAAAAAACGAAAATGTCAAATCCACATATTTTTCCACCTTCCAGATTTCATCTAGTTCAAGCAATGAACATGAATCTTTCTTCTACGACTATTCGGGCGTGTGCAAAGAATAGTTCAACATCTCGTGAAGAGCTTCACACATGTGTCCAAATTGAAAAGGTTACCAACTATATCATTCAACATCAATTATGGAACACACAAACAAGGATAATATCAACTCTCACTACGTTTCCTGGACAAATTATCGATTTAACACCTAATCTTCTTTCATCGATGCTCTCTAACTATTCGAAATCATCAGTAAACATTGTTTCGTTCACGTTTAATCAAATAGGCATTGGCAAAGGTTGGAGCGGATCTTTGTATCGTCTTTACGATATACAATACTCATCTGATAATCAATATTGTTGGCCATCATCTATGGTATTAAAATTATCTACTGGTACTTGGCTAGAGCGTACAGCATCCGCCGAACCAGAATTTTACGCACAATTTGGACATCGAGTATCAAATATAGAAATTCCCAAATGCTACTACATTGCGCATCATCCTCAATCTGCATATGAAAGTTTGCTACTTCTTGAAGATCTTTCAATTGATTGTGAGCCATTGAAACGAAAACCAAGGATTGAAGATTTGCCATTGTTCTTTCTAATGACTTCCATCGCATCTTTACATGCAGAATTTTTCAATCATCCACTACTACAACAACAAGTACTCTCAGGAATCCCTTCATTAAATTCAACACTTACACACTATCAAGAAGCATATAGACTAAAAATGGCAGATAAAGAATTCGCACAACAATTAGAATCGAACGTGTCTCCGAAAGCATATGCTTATGCCAAAGCACTTGTTACACATATGCCACATGTTTTTCAAAAACTTTCTAGTGATCATTATACTTTAGCGCATGGTGATTTCTGGATTAATAACATTTTTGTACGGCGTAATCAACCACATCGATTAGTATTATTCGATTGGCAGACATGTTGTAGTGCAAATGGATTAATCGATGTCGTATTTTTTCTGCGATTACTCAGAGAAGATCTAGGTCGTCGACTCGAATCAAGCATTCTCGAGCTATATCATCAGACGTTGGTAAAATATGGGGTTTCGAACTACGAAAAGTCTACCATCTATGACGATTATTACTCATTGGCACTTCCATATATGTTTGTTACATTTTGTTCTCTGAAATATCTCACAGAAGTTAAATTCAAGAAAATAGCCATTATACTAGAAGATATTGTTGCGTATAGTAAGAAAAATGGCCAAGAAATCTGTGAATGTGAATTTAATACGTAAAAAACGAGTGATAAAACTAATTCTTAACTTTTCTGGTTTTGTTCTTTTATCTTTTTCCCCATGTCATACGATCAATTTGTTGTATTAGATAAATAATTATGGATTGTCTTTTTACTAATCCATTTTCAATCTATATCATCGAAATGCTTCGATATTGAATAGAAACAAGTATAATTTAAATATTCGATGATACTTTTAATATAATCGTTATAGAAGTTCATCAAATTTTTGTATGAAAATGACTATGGGAATTTCGTATCTGTATCAATCTGAGAAAACTGTTTCTTAATGTGTAATCTCAATTGAATAAGATTTTCCCTTTAGCTTTGTCAAGGATTTTCCATTCTATTTATTCTTCAACGCATCGTTTTTTTCCAAATTGGCAGGAAATCATTTTAAATTGGCTTGTTTCTTGCGTCAGCAATCTCGTCACCTTTCTGGCCGGGTGTTGATATTTGGCAACATTTACCCAATATTTCTAGAATGACTTGCTTATACTAAAGATGTAAACGTTTTTAACGATTTGATAATTACTGCAAGACATTTTATGATACACTTACAGTTTCCAATACGAAAAGGAACTTTCCATTGAGAACATAGCCGAATCTATCTTCAATATCCCATAGAAGGCCTCTAGCCGTAAAAAACATTTTCTTACATATTGACTGATTGAATACTAGATGTCATTAGCTATAAATTTTGCTGTTTAGATCTATTGCAAATTGCCTTAATAAAAAGGATTGTTCAGTAGATCCGAACAAAAGAGAACGGTAGTTGTTGCCATTTGGCAACAGCTGGTCGTGAGGGTCCAAAAATTGAAAATTTTGTTTTTCGATTTCGATAATCAATATGCACTAGTGAATGTCTTTTCGTTTGCTCAAAACGTTTTTAGATGAAAATATGACTCAAATATGTATAGAATGCTTTCCATAACTTTTTTCAAATTTAAATTTAGCTTTTACTGGCAAAATTCAAGCTGTTTAGTCTTCGGAGTGTAATAAACGCACAAGAATTGATGCGTTGTTGGTTAAACGCAGACGCTCGTGAAGGTCTTTCATTTATCTACACATACATTCGTATTCAAACAAATAATTGGTTCCTCTGTTCTTTTGGGAGAACTGTAAGTGCCGCCCACTGGAGTTTTGCCACTAAAAACGAAATTTTAATTTTGAAAAAGCTGTATAGAGCCACTATATCTATGTTTGAGTAATTCTTTTCATGTTTAGGTATTTTTTAATAAATGAAAAGGTAGTAAATAATGCATTTTTATAATCGGAATCGCAAAAATATCAGTCAACCGATTTGACCTGTTACGGCCGGGTGTTGCCATTGAATACAAAAAAAACATTTTATTCTGAAAAATATCTTTTTGGTTTCACTATGGTCGAGCAACAAAAAATATGCAAGACAATACTTTCTTGCTGTCTGCCTCTTCTGGCAACCGGCTGGAAAGGGTTAAACAATAATATTCTCATATAAACACAAGACTAAATTTACACTTTATAATCATTCAGAAAAGAGATTGTGTGCATGGCAGAGTAACTTCAGCAGTCACATGCACATCCTGACTTGCAGCACGATGTTGTGCATTAAAGTCTTTCTGTCAAATACAATCATACTTACACGCACATCAAATAGCTCGAAATGTTACCAGAATCTTTATGTAATTTTTAATAAAAATATCAGCGATATGAAACCAATGTAAAGGTTTTCTTTGAAAAATTGAAAAATCAAATGTAATAAACTCAATTGGAGAATAGACAATTGTGACGTATATTTTTTTAAATCTAGGTATGTCAGATGTAATTGATCGATTATGTGACTCGACTTTTTTTGCTGAAGAAAAAAGAAAGGAAAATTATATAAAAATATATATGTGAAAAATATCACGTTTTTGATAGTTTATTTCACTTTTCGATTTTTCAAAGATCTTTGCACCTTTTGTCGTCACATCAATCATTGTATCTTGTAAGTTTTCGGAGTGAATATGAGTCTTTTTGAAATAGTATACAGAACAGTTACTGTCAGTACATCCACTCATGGATGAACTCAATTTTAATGCCTGTCAATTTTTCTCTCAAGGATGTGGTACAATATCAGAAAGCCGTTAATGATGTTTGCTTAGTGAGTAGACAGTCAATTCTTCTTGATACAACGAAAGAAAATGTAGGATATTTAGACAACTATGCCGACTTGTACTATAGAAGGTTTCAGTTCTTCATAAACGATTTTACTCGAAGATCTAGATAGAATATACAATCGTTCTCAAATAAAAATAAATGTGAAAACTTCGGACTTAAGTCCGAGAGTTTTGTGAACTTCAAAAAGTGAATGAGACAAATCAGTCATTCTAGAATGTGTGCACGGAAAAAGTATCTTGATAAACCTTTTAGGGAAACCCCAACACTACTGGTCATCTCAGACATATCTAGGCAATTTTGTTTCTAGTTGCAGTTTTTGTTCATTTTCAGCCAATGTTTTGTTAGAAAGCTACGATTTGGTTCAAAACTAATATCAGATTCGGAATCAACGCTAAAGACTGAGTCGATCTATATACGTTGTGGATAATTCTGAGGAAAAAATTTTTTTATTGAAAAAATCCCTGTACCCCAACCTCTGGGATTGTTTGGTGAATAATGACACTTTTTTCGATAACTCAGTCATTTCTTGCCGGATCCTTCTCATCTTCGAACTCGACCGAGATATTGATGAGACAATTCTGTGCACTACATTTCAGCTCAATCGAATGTATTTGTAAAGAGTTATCGTGTAAACGCCCGGACACACTGACCGATTATAGAGTGTACTTACTTTTTGAGTACACAAAAACGAATCTATTTCAAGGCTTCAAATATTGATCTACTGTTGCATATTGTTGTTGTTACATGGCAATGGTAATCGATGTCTGAATACTCAATGTGGCATCGTAATCAATCACTCCAAGAACAGCAATCCGAAATCAGTTATTTTTCTCATCATAACTTTATTGTACACAATTACCTATCTATTCTATACCATAAAAGCTTTAGTGTCTAAGAACTGTCCATTTATAACATTACTCTTTCAAGGTAAGAACTGCAAATAAAATATTTTATTGCATGAGAAGTGTTCTCAAAGATTTATGGGAGATCGGTTATCGAGACTTTCAGAAGAATCCATGCGGCTAGAATTTAGTATGGTTAAGCAATGCAGATTAATGAGCTGAAGTATGCGAATCGTTTGATACTTGAGAGTGATGAACTTATTATAATTAACAAGTGTTAATGATGATTGTATCTCTATGATACAATCATAATAGTAAATTAATGATGAGAAATTTTTATTTTTTAACAATATTTGACATATTAAACTATGTTAGATTTTAACCGGCTTTATGTTCAACAAAATTCAAATTATAAACCATTGAAATCTTTATAAATTAACAATAATTTAATTCTTCCTCAACAGTAATCTTCGTAATCATGAAATATTTTGATTAAAATCAAATATTTTAGATTAAGAATTAAATTATAGTGCATATATGAAGATTTCAATCGATTATAACTTGGATTTAGTTGAACGAAAATCCGGTTAGGATCTGACATAATGTAGTGTAATCAGATTTTTTTTCAGTGGGTAAATTTTGTATAGAAAAAATTCATCAATCAAGACATTTTTAAACTATGAATATTCTTCATGAACAGCAACTATGAAAACGAAACCGCAACATATTTCACCAGGAACATGGATAAAAGTACAAGATGTCACGAGTGAGAAACTTGTTCTGTTTCGAGGTGATACTCGAGAAGAAAATGCAAATAAACTTCAATCTCAAAGTCTTGAAGAGAAAGCTTATAAGGATAAAAGCAGTATGATCTACAGATATCCGTGCACTTCAATATACTAAATGAAAATAGAAATATCCTGTGGCAGCAGACACTGTACGGCTAATCCGCTAGAAATGCACTCGGGCATTGCTAAATTTCCATTTCCATTTCTACGAAAAAACTAAGCGAAGAACATCGAACTTTGGTGGATAGATGCATGCTACAAAGTTATTTAATACTTGAAATTTTCACCTCGAATGACTTCATGATTCACTTTTCAACAAGAAAAATACATGCCGCTAATATATTCATACTATACGATCCCGTTTTTTGAAGGGTGATTTCAGAGGTGATTTCCTTTTTCACGACTGCAACCGTTAAAATGATATATAATTGAGAGAACGTTTTGATTTGAGACTTTGGACTACATACCAAATACTGAGATAACGTATTCACTGGACTCTATAGAGCTTATTGCAGATGCAATTTTTACTATCTTGACAAGAACAGACGTTAATCTACTGATGCAAGACTGCAGATTTAGCATCAGAATGATCAGTAATGTCTTCATTTTTATCAGAGACAAAACAGTATTCGACATATGATACTAGATAAAAGTACATTTTCAAGTTATTTTTGCACAAAACTGATTTCTTTTGACTAGAAACTACCATTTTCCTCCGTAATGTTTAATAACCAACCAGATATATTGACACCTAATATACAGAAACCTCGTTAAAAGTTTCAAAAGCATACGATCGGTCGTACTGTACACGATTATGTCAAGACTGAACTTTAATAAAAACAGGTCGATCATTATAACCAAACAAGTCATGTTTTCTCTTATATGCAATATTCTCTGTGATATCAGTTCGATGCTCGTATGTTTCAAAAACAAGCTCATGTTGATTAACCCATAAAAATGTACAGGCTATAATATGATGATGTAAGTTTTCTACTGTCGAAACTAAGTTTGACTGTAATTGTGGATATTGTCTATTCCTACGTTTTTCTCCATTTCAAGAATTCAATTTGATGTTTCCATTTCGAATAGTTGTCGTTTTAGTATACCTATGAACATCCAAAGAGCTATTATGCAAAAAATGATCATCACCCCTGACGCGTTGTATATCAAATATCAGTTGCTTGATTCTTATGGGTTTCATTGTTGAAATTTCACATATTATGAGTATAGTAAATTTTACAACAATAATTACATTAAAGGTATATGAGAAATAGCACACGATGCAATTTATTCTTTATTATGATTTTTATGGTTTTATTTTTATTTACGCATGAATTTTGGCATCCATACGTAAATAGAGCTTGCTAGCAAACGAGCAGTGAAAGTAAAGTTTTATTTTTTCTTTCATTCTTTTATTATGCGGAATCGCATCTCTCATCAACAACATTCAGTGAGTAGGCGGGAAATGAATGATGACAGAGTGAAACTCCGTACAAGTCCGCACCCATATTGGCGCATAACAGCACTCAGGTTTCAAATGAATAGCTAAGTCATGGCGTCTTAACAGATAACATTTTAACATAATGTTTTCTATGACAGCATTCTTAATTGTAAGGCGCCTGCATGTTTATCGCAATCATGAAGAAATCGTTATGTTTCTGTCTATATCTGATGATTTTGTAAGAGCTCGACGAACGAATACGTTTTTCGAGAAAATTCAAATTGCGCTTTTACTTTCACACATTATGTATTCATCGACAGTTTCAGGCAACCATGTGGTTGATTTGATTCTTCATAAATGTGTCTTTCGATAGTATTCTAACACATGCAGTATTGAATTCTTGTTTTGCCTGATCAGCAAATAGCAGTGTAAACAATGGGTATGATTCTGGATAGCGATATCAACTGACAATGAATATTCTCTTTATTTACACCCTGCATCATGACAAAAGAATCAAGCATCTTATTTTTTAGAATTAATCATAACATAAAAAGTTTAGAAAAGTATAACTTTTGATGAAATATCAGTATTATTTGTCCTGAAAACGTACATTGGTTTTACATCGCTAATGACCTATGTTAGTACTCATTGAGACTACAGCGAATGCGTTCATATCAGAGGTTGTTAGAAAGTTTGAAATGGAGTGATTGGTGTATTGTACATCAACGACTTTATTAGAGTGTTCAAAAACTGCCTATTTGCAATTTTCATTTAATTCTCTACCCGTCAAATAGTGCCTGTTACAAGTAAATTACGAAGAATGAAAAGCAATGAAAGCAAAGTACAAACATTAAGCATATGAAACGATGAGCGACGATAGTCATAAGCGTTGGCTTGGAGAGTCGAGCCACTTTACTATGCAAGCAGAGTGCATAGACCATCGGCCAATGAGTTGCTTGAGACATGCACAACAGAACACAGTTACACACAAACATGGTGCTAATTTTCGTTAAACACAAGTTGCCTTTTTCACCATTCCTTCAAAGCGTTCAGAAATTCATTATACATATTTAATACGATAATCAAACACAAATTCCAATCAATAATCCATAAAATAGATCATATTTTCTGCATGTGGGTACCTGTTAAATATCTTGAAAATTTTCTTATTGCTATTATTAATTCAGTTGATTCGATGACCGAAAGATAGTTTTTAAAAATTGAGTACAGAAACGCTAATGCGATTAAGTTATTATTTTCATGGTGTTTACATATTTAATAATTAATTTTGCGTAAGTTCATCATAATAGAAATTAATTATTATAGGAGTTCATTAAGAAGTGAGATGCGTTTTTACCAAGGATCTGTTTCGATTGTGTAGGTGTTATCATCTCTCGTGTTCGACAATGAAGTGCTATTTCTAAAGGTTCTATGCGACGTTGAGGTCTAAAAATACGTTTTTTGCATTCTTTGCTTGTTGCTACGTAGGCAAATGGTACGATCAAATAGATGACATAGGGCGTATAAAAAAGCCAAATGAGTGAGATCTCAATAAGAAAATCAGCAGGCCCAAAGAGTCTTATAATGGAAAAAATAGCCAGAGGGAATTGAGTAATGAAATAAACGATAACGACAGAGATTAATTGAGTAAGTAGTTTTCTGTTTTTACGCCAATTAAATGGTCTATTCTCGAAGGTGGAAAAACGTCGACATTTTTGAAAAATTACTCTTAGAAGCAGCAGTAAGTTGAATACAACAATTAGAAAAGTCGGAAGTAATACATTGAGAATCCAATCGGCAGTAACTACTTCAAAATCATTATTGAAGCATGGTCCACCACAAAGAAATTGAATACCATCAGACCAAGTTTTGGTACACGTATGTGTAAATGCAAGAGTGCCATACCAGATGGTTACCGCAGCACATATACACAGCATTGGAGCTTCATGTCTAAGAAAGCTATCGTGAATTCGAGAGAAAAAGATCAGAAGATATCGATCGATAGATGCCCATGCCATCAACCAGCTTGAAATAGCTTGTATACAGTAGTTTCCTATAGCCCAGTATCGACAAGCTGATAAACTAAAAACATGACCGGTGGAGAAGTAGTTGAGTGAGATGGGAACAAGATCACACATAAGCTCAATAAAATCTATCCCAATGATTGAAATCATAACTTGATTTTGGCGACGTCGTAAATTTTTTTCAAGAGCAACACATATGAAAATGTAGAGTGAGCATAAGAGTGATGGTCCCAGTGAAATAGCGAACAGATACAATTTGACAGTACGGGTGAGAAATGTTTCAATGCTTCCATCTAATGATAATGTATCGTTTGACATTTTCTCTCGTCAAATAATATCCTGTCGAACAAGTTATATAGCGAATCTGAAAATAAAAGTATCGATGAAGCCTATCTCTATTATTCAAGCAAAGAAAAATTTTCTGGCTGCCACTTAAAATATTTTACAGCAGATTCTCGTTTTGTCTTGTTCCATTATATTCTAAAAACAGCAAGTGTAGCTAACAGAATGAAAAAATAAAATTTGTGTGCAAATATTCTCACCATATGGAATACGTTCAATAATTTTCATACAGTATTTGTTTTTCATATAATGCTTTAATAAAGTCATATTTTATTTGTACCGCGAAAGAATTTTCGTGGGAAAAAAACAGGTATAAATATTCTTTCAGCGCTATGATAGAAGCTAACTGTACTTTTCTACATGCAAATTTCATGATACAAGTAGATGTTTTTATACCAGGTAGAATATTTAGAACGCGAGAGAGTAATTTTTTTATTGGATGAGCTTTCCTTTCAGCTTCTCTTCATTTCTATCAAAATTTTTCTCTTGAATGCTTGCTTAAGCATCCAGTTAGAACAAAGAAAAAAACATGTAATCAATAATTGGAAGGTCTTACATAATGCTGCTACAGATAATAATTGAAGAAATGCTTTGGGAGCATGCTTAGGCTTTTGTTATTTCAAGATTTAAAAGGAGTTCATCCTTAAAGCACTTTAATTTCCTAACTCCGCCATCCGACGACATTTTCCTAATCATTTCTTTTTTCTCTCCATATTTAGATAATCAATTATGCCTTTCATGCACAGATATGGACACATGTCGACATCTGATTCATCAAGTCAATACTTCAAATCTCTAATTATTCTATTTTAATCTTCGAAAACAACCTATATGGGAACGGTAATAATTACTTGTATTTCGGTTTAAACGTTCAGAAAATAAAATGTATCATTCATATATTTTCATTAGCTATAATACCTTGGCAACAGAACTATCTAAAAAGAAAAGAACAAATCACTACCTCATAGTCCTAGACTGTATCGGGTTTTATATCATTGTTCGTGTTGATACTTTTGCATACATTTATTACCAAGATGAATTCAGTGTAATCCATTCATATGAATAACCGCAGTCTTGAAAGTTCGTAGTGTTGTTCTCTTCATTAATATAAGTGTTTTTTTTTCAGCTTGGTATTTCTATACAACGACCTGCCTATTCGTGACGGAATCTTGTTTTTTAAGATTGTGCCTTTAATATGTCGACTTATGTAAGTCGAATAAAGCTGATGTTGTTAGAAAGAAACAGTAGTGATGATGTTCTATATATAAGAAAAGTTTCATTAAATTTCATACTATTCTAAATGTTTTTATAATTGAAATATAGCATCGTTACGGAATCATCAAAAATGGACCTTGCTCTGGAGTGCTATGTAAAGAAATAAAAGTTTTAACTCAACCATAGGTGGTATCAACAACCTTTCTATAAGAAAGTTATAGCTTAGATGACGAGCTATATATAGAAAAAAAGTAATTCAAAATATATCATGACTAGTTCTTATAAATAGAAAAAAACGGTGTGATGCAATCACGTTTTTCGTTACGGGAACCACACTTTGAAAATTTCGATCATTTGATTAAAAATTTATTTATTCAAAACATAGAGATAATCCATCAAGATAATCACGTAAATATCATGTACAGTACTATTTCCTACGTTATGGGCAATGTTCTGCAAGGTGGTTATATTTGTTTTGTTTAATTATGTAATTCGAATTCGGCCAGAAAGGTGGACCGTTACGTGGACAGGTCGACAATCAATTTTCAAAAATCTTGGCTTGATATAAGTTGAAGGTCTCTATTACAATGCTTCCATACTCGCCGATCAGAATCCATCTTTTGAGGAAGTTATCTGAGTAAAATGAAGAAAACTGTCATTGATAAACATAATTATGGGTTTGTTTCTGATTTTGAGTTAATATTCTTTATCTTTCACAAACACATTTACGTATTTCAATAGAATGTGTGCACTTTTTACCTGTTCTATATAGATATATGTTATATGTTATTTATTCTGTTGACAAGAGGTACATGCAAGCTGGTAGGTTTTTATACAGAAACATGGGAACTTGTGCATAGAAGTAAATCAATTATATTTAGTGCCATGAATAAATACCCAATAAAATATTCATACAATCGGTGATGGAAATCTCGAAGCATTTTAAAAATGCATACAGTTGTTTCTTCTTTGCAAAGAGTCTCATTCTAGTGATAATGACTTCGAAATAGAAACGGGAACAATTCTTTCCAAGAATAAACATATATTTCAGGTCTTCATGAAGGCTCCTCCCAATCGTACAAAAATGAGACAAACAACTAATTCAACTGTCATCAAAAATCATTTCCCTACACGATGCAATTGATGACAACTCCATAATGATTTCAACATGTGCGCGCTTGATTAAGTACAATTTTGGATCAATTCTGAATGTTTTCCTTGAATATGAAAATGGAAACACTCGAACAAATTACAATGCCAGAAAACATGTCTAAAAGCAACAGTTCCTGAAGTATTTTAACGAACACTCAGCAAATATTACAAGAATCTAATTTTTAATTGATAACTTTGGACGTTAACAGGCCTAAAATCCAATGTTTTTAGTAGAGAAACATGCAGAAAGTTGTTTTTTTTTCGCGAGTAACTCGGTGTGCCTCTCAAATTAACATCAACTTCGCTATGAATCTCGTACGTTTAATGTATAGTGAGAGATTATTTTTGTCTTTTGTTTATATAATTCTTCAGATAGCAATTAATGACTTAGATATGTTTATCTTTATAGTCGAAATAAAAAGCCTCGAACAGAAACAACGAGTAGGATATTTTAAGAAATCATAGTATGTGTACGATATAAATATTTTGATTCCCTATTTATTCAAGTAAATGGTTATTAAATTATACACTGAATTATCTAAGAAATCATCGAATTTTCGAAACTCCCTCGAAGAAAAGTTACTTTTGGAGATCTAAAAAGATTTTCTCACTTTTCATTTAATTTTCAAGATTTAACAAATTCATTGAAATTAATGTAAACTTATTGATGAAAATATATAAGATATTCATTTTGAATACAATATAATTATCTTACAAGTAGCGAGCATTGACAATCATTCGATATACTATCATGGTTTATGAGTTGAAGTTAAAAAAATAAAAATAAGCTATCGTACTATTTTAAACATTGATTCTTACTATTGCATTTTCTTGTGAAAGAAAATACACATAGAAGAATATGTATGAAATATTCGTGAAGGACGTCTGATAAAATTCTTCTCTCAAGTAAATGGTATTTAAAGGAAACATCATACAAATGAAATGCAGTCGTTTCATTTCTATCGTTTGACAGTGGAACTTCTTTTCCCGTCTATCAAGATTACTGACTTTGTCTGTATGGTCTATCGTTACTCTTACTACTAAGCTAATGAAATTAAAATATGATGCGCCCATCGTGAACATGGGCCGACATATGGCACTTTTCAGTGAAGCCATATGTCGAAAGGTACTTGCCCATAGTGTTCTTCAGATATGAAAAACGTCGAAAGTTAAAAGGTCGCAAGATAAACTTTGAAGAATGGGTGAAGTGCGAACGAATTGAAGGTATCTAACAACATAAGCATCCAAAGTCTTTACACGAAAGAATAGATTATGTTTATCAAGCACAGTTTTTCTTAAATAAAGATTACAAATTTGCCGTTATTCTATTTTGTTTCAATGTTTCATCTCCTAAACAAAAATTACAAAACAGTGTCTACAATCTGATTGTCATGAAGGTTTTCGTTTGTGCACAGTTTTAGCTCAACGTTGCAAAGTATAACCTTGCTAGAAAAGTTCACTGAGAAATTCAATATCCTATTGATCATGTGTCTCAATTAGCATGCTATAGATTATACTCGTTAGTTCATAAATGAGAGTGACAGAAAATAACAAGCATTTGGTCAATTGTCTCGTTGGAGAAGACACAAAGTTTCACTGCAATCATCTTACTGTATCAAAAAAGTTCACAGACTAAAATCTTCTTTTTACACAGTAGACTATCCTATGGAGACAAAAACTAAGTGTAAAACAATTTTTACTAAATAAAACTAATAACCGCAGTTCTCATTCTTTACCAAAGCAGCTATTCGAACATGTTTCGTACCTTTCAATAAAATCCAACTGATCTCTTGAAATAAGATTTTTACTCTAACAGTTCGGTATGTATTCAATAAACAACAGATGCGCAAGAATCTTCTGAATGGTCATATCATACCGATGAAACGTACGCCTATAAGTTTGTACGAATAAAGTTGACAATTACAGCAGAAACTGGAAAGTATGTAATAGAAATTCAAATGCTGATTTATTCGGCCTCTTTCGTCTTGTGTGTTTTTCTCGATATTGTCTGACAATTTCCTTTCACTGCCCGTTCTTTATAGTTACCCCCCTACCGAATTTTGAACTCTTGATGATTTACTTCCTTTTGAAGTAAATCAAAAATAAAAGACATTTCATTTTTCATGTATAAGTCTTCTTAGCATAATCTCATCCGATTAACTTCAAATAGAAAAATATTTTAATCTAGTTCAAAATGCTAATTATTGTTTTTCTTTTTGATAAACTTCATCAAATCAACAGTGAAAAATTTATGTTTCTTGAACATATTGTTTTTCTCTATGTTACCTCTCAAGATTAAATTTGTGTAAGAAGATGGTGTTACGATCTCAGTAATTTCAAAATGTTTCTTAGTGTTTGAAATCTATTTAAGAAGTTCAAAAAACAATCTAAAACTTTAATCATTTTAATGGTTGGCATTTCTCTCTGTACTAGTCATGAATAGGAAAAAATTGCCTAGTATTGTTTATCGTTCGTACTTCTCTCTATCCATTTGATGTACGTCTGAAAGCACCAGAAGATGGTACAGTACTTTGAAGAAAATCTTTTCGTTTCATTGCCTCATGAAATGAATTTTAAATGGAAAATACTTAATCTACTATTTTATTATTCTTTTTAATTTATCTCTTTTGAAATGAAGCATAACAAATAAGAATATGAAAGGTCGTATGATGCTTTCAATTCAATAATGGATGCATTGATACATTAATAATGTCAATATTTTCAAAATCTGCTCGCTTCTATATGAACTATATTGTATGAAATTTCATTAAGTTAAAAGCTTCATTGTTCAATATTCTTGAACAATTTGATAAAAAAATGCATCGCGCGATTCTACAACACGGTAAAGTATTATGAAAAATAATAATTCAATCGAAACAACTAGTAACGCACTAGTTCATCAAACTGCACTTTAAAGATAAGTATTTTTCGATGCTCGAACCCCCTAAGACCTTACCGGTTCTCTAATTGCTTCACCACCACCAGTGTTGATGGCGCTATCAAATACTACTGCCAGATTTTATAGAATTAAATAAAAAAATATCAGGGTCAGCTAGGAGTGGTGCAACACGAGACAAAGTTCTAATTTTTTATTACCCCTAGCCGGTTCTGATATATTTTTTGAAAATTCTATGTCATCTGGTAGTAGCACTGGGTAGTGCCATCACAACTGGTCGTGTAGTAATTCGAGGAGCCGTAGGGACTGTGAGTTTATAGTATAGAAAAACGCTCATCTTTTATGTGTAATTCTTGGAATCGATGCATTCCTAGAAACAACAATTCTATTTTCACAAGCTTTATTAAAATGTTTTTGGTGTATAGTACAAAGGTGCAAAAATATACTTTTACTTATCATTTAGGTTTCACATCATTTGAATTAATCTGTTCCACACGCAAATTAGTTTCAAAAAAAATTAATAACGTATATGATTTACTTTCGTGCTATTCAAAAAAGTCACGTTTCTCTTTTGATATTTTCAAAATCCGATTATCATAAAAAGACGTTCTTGTTTGCAGTGAATAAAGAAGTCGTCTCAATAGATGAACTATTAATAGATTCGATTTACTTGATCACAAAGATTACATTGCTCATTTAAAAAGAAATTCGTCATTATGCACAATAATACGTGATAAGTGGATAAACAAGATTCTTTTAACATTTCTCATTGGTGATTGACATTATTTTAATTAAAAAGAAAAATCAAAGTTCGCTAAAGACAATAAGATGGCTACTTAAATACTTCATCATTATAAATGTACTTTGGAAAGTTCTTAAAATTTGTTCGTAAAGTATTCAGTTCAAAAAAGTATGCAACAGAAAATACTTATACTTAATAGACTTATTTGATACTGTTGCATTTGTCTTCATTGTGTATATTCTTTGAGCATTAAAATCTAATAGAATAAGATTGAATCATTTCATCACTCATTCTATTGTTTTTCCTTTTTGAAATAATTCGATGAAGCAAGAAAAACGATTTTTTTGTTTAAATAATTGTAATGATCTCATTTTCTATAAAAATGATATTGATCATCGAGACGGAGAACTTTAAAATTGAATAAAAATTAACTACTTCTCAAATGGAATTACTTTCATTATAGTCTAAATATTTCTTTCTTCTCATATTTACTTATTCTAAACGTCTCTGACCCGAACAATAAGGCAACAATTTCATTCATCGAATTCATTGTGCAACCAAATGATCTTAATTAATTACAATCGAGATGATTTTCATGAACAGATTCTCAAGTCTCAAGTGCAGCTATACTAAAAGCACAGTACACTTATGACATATCACCTAACTATACTAATTGACTTTGAATAATGTTACCATTTTTTTGACATACTTAAAATGTCGTAGTAACATTCGACTCTGTCACGAAAATGATCTCATTTAATGTGTCGTGTAGAATACTTCAATAATTTTGAGTTCAACAAATGAGGTCTTCAATTAAGATTTGTTAGTATAATTGAGACTCATTATTCGCCTTGACTAGCTTAAAAATCTATATTTTTGATTTGATTTGAGAATGGACAGAGCAAAAAATTGTCCAGACACGTTTAATATTATCGCGAGAAACATCTATAAGATGCAAACGAAGTCGGAATGTCAAAACTATATGTGATGGTACAAAAAAAACTAATTCAGTATCACTGTCGTTTGTAACCATCTCGGTTCGAGCCCATTCAGTTTTCACTATGATCAGGACTTGCAGTAAGCTTGAAAAAAAAATAGGAAAAATACATATTTTGGAATCTCAACAGAAAGCATTCTATTGTTTAGAAGTGAAAACTTGTTGACATGGTGTATTTGTGGCTGAATTACGAAAGTTTTATGTCTTTCTTAATTTCATTGTCCTACCCATGTAAAAAAATTGATCCAAAAATCTGATTAAATTTGATTTCCCAAAGAAAAATTGATTATAATCCTCAATACCAGATTAATTTCAATGAAATACTCAATTACAACCGATTTTCATGTTTTCTAATCAATTAAAATCCATTTTAATCAGAATATTCCCCCCCAAATCAATTAAAAATCGTATCGATTAGGATTGGTTTCGTAAATAATCAATTAAAATCCATTCCGT